>VDFB02370711.1:0-25737 GCA_007258455.2 Sequoia sempervirens | reverse complement strand
CAACATGTACCACTCCATACTTTCGAGAAGTTGACCAGGGCTCCATTTTCCTCTCCCATCCCCCTTCTCGAGGGGGCATACCCTACCATTCTCTCCTAACCCATCGCTCTAGGCCTACCTTCGCTGGACTGGGGCATCCTCTCCATATTCCCTCTGTTTGGGGTAACTCACGCGCATTCCCCCATGCTGGGGCCTCTCTTTTTCTGATCTCTTCCTCTATAGAGTCATCTGCATTCTATTTTTCTTCGAAACCCTATTATTCTAATAGTATTTCGAAGAGGGGCAAAATGTAGACGTCCGATTTTGATCACTTCCATATGATCAAACGCGTCTCCTTATTCATCCAATTACTCATCCCCTCTGTCAATATTAATTAAACCATTTGTTTAATTAATACCTTGCATCTTACATAAGGGTCCTAAAGTATTTAATTTAATAAATACTTTACCCCTTTTCCTCCTCTAAATTAAATAAATTTACCATTTTATTTAATTTAGTCATATTCCCCTTTTGAAATTAAAATTCATTTTTAATTCTTCTTTTCTCTCTCATGGTCACATCCTCCAACTTTTGCAAGTTGGTCTCTAATCCATCTTAATTACTTCATCTTCTTCTAATTAACTAGGGTTAGCATGTGCACACCCTTAATCATCATTAGGGTCACATCCTCTATAATCTCCCACTTGCTTCTAATGGGTCATTAGTCCATCTAACTGAGTACTTGCACAACCTTAATCATTTGGTTAGCCTAACCTAATCCTCCTCCCACTTATGGCATGTGTCTTTAAGTCAACCTTATTAAAGGCTTTCTCCTTTTGGACAAGGCACTCCACTTCCCCATGTGAATTTTTAATTCACCTTTTAATCCCCCAAGGCACCCAAAAGGAATTTTTAATTCCTTCACTTCTCCCCACATGTACTTCACTTATTTTTTATTCTTTCCCATCTCCCCATGAGAATATTTGAGGAATTTTTAATTCTTCACATGTCCTCTCACCTCACATGGGGACAAGGACCTCCTTTATGAGGAGATCTTGTCCAATCCCAAGGTACTTTGTACCCCCCTCCATGTCATGTACTTCTCCTTCCACCTCATGTCCACTTCACCTTTTAGGGCTATCTCACATGCCACATGTCAAGATGTGAGGGCTTGTGAGTTCTCAACTCACCTTAGCCCTACATTTTGATATTTGGTGGCTCAATCTTGGCCATCCATTTCCCCTAGGAATTCTCAAAATTCCTATAAATACCCCCTCTTTTCTCTCATTTTGAGGGAGATCATTTTGCTAGCCAAACTCTTGCAATTTTGTTTCTGAACTTATACTTAGCCATTTTCATGTTTTCATCCATTTGCACTCATCCTCACAACATCATTTAGCTTGCATCTTGTGCCATCCAAAGAGCATACACATCAAAGATCGAAGGGCCAACCAAAGGATCGATTCGACGCAAGGTATAGAGTTCCATTTTGTTGCTTTCATCTTGTGTTGTTTCCAACTTAGACTAATTTTGAGGTGTAGGTTGTTTTGGTGTTTATTTGCACTCTTTTACTTGCTGCTCGTTTTCTAATGCTCACATTCGACCTATCACACCTAGGATGAGATATATTCTATATTTATAGAAAATGAGCTCCCCCACTACCTTGTACTTAACATCTTGTAGTTTCCCTTCCAATATATCATTTGCTAATGTATCCTTGGCATATTCTGCAAGTATTGAATTTTTCCAATCCCCAAAGATGTTTGTTGTAGAATATAGATGAGGTCTTTATGATAAAACACTGACCACAACATTATTCTTTCCCTTCATGAATTCCATATCAAATTCATAGGATTGCAACTTGCTAACCCACTGTTGTTTCCTATCATTTAGATATTTCTGGTTCAAAAATAATCTTAGACTATTATGATAATTTTTGACGATAAATCTTCCACAAACTAGGTATTTTCTAAACTTAGCCAGGTCATGCATAATAGCTAACATTTCTTTATCATAAATAGAGCGATTCATTTTTATCTCCTTCAGCTTTCAACTCTCAAAAGTTATTGGGTGGTTATTTTGTATTATTACAACTCCTATACCTTCCTTGGAATCATCACATTATAACTCAAGTGGAAGAGAGAAGTTTGGAATTGCTAACATCAGACAATAACTCATCATTTCTTTTATTTTATCAAAATATTTGGGCCGTCTCACTCCATGAAAGAGAAACTTATTCAAATCTATCAATGAAGTAGTTAACTTTGAAAATCCTTTAACAAATATTTTATAATAACTATATAGCCCTAAAAATCCCCTTAAATAAGTCAAAGTCCTTGGTCATGGACAATCTACTATTTCCTTGATCTTTTCTTCATCCACACTAACTCCTTGGGCATTCATCTTGTGCCCCAAATACAAAATTTCATCCATACATAATTCACATTTGGATACTTTATTAAATAGCAATTATTGCTTGAGTATCCCTAAGACTTCATCAATATGCCTCAAATGATTGTCCCAAATTTTATTGTAAATCAATATATAGTTAAAGAACACCAAAATAAATTTCATTAACTATTTTTTGAATATGTGGTTCATGCAAGATTGAAATATGGCTGAGGCATTAGTTAGTCCAAATGGTAAGACTAGAAATTCAAAATACCCAAAATGACACCTAAAGGTTGTTTTCAGAACATCCTCACTCTTGATTCTTATTTTATGGTATCTAAAACATAATTTTACCTTAGAAAAGTATATTACACCATGAAATTCATCTATTAGTTCATCAAACCTAGGGATGTGATATTGATTATTCATATTTTTTTATTAAGAGCCCGATAATCCACAAACATCCTCATAGTACCATCTTTCTTTTTCACCAAAACTATGAAAGAAGCAAAAGGGATAGAACTAGGTTATATATGCCCCGTCTCATGTAGGTCCTTAGTTTTTTCAATTTATTCCTTGTATTTCTTTGGGTGGTGGTAAGGTATGGTAATGATAGGTTTTTCCCCTTCTTCTAGTTCAATGGTATGCTCAAAACCCCTCATAGGAGGTAATCCTGATGGGATATCATAAATAACTCTCATAATGATTATCTAGGATTATTTAATATCAACATGTATAGTTTTCCCTCCTTTGGATGAAGATCTTTCAAGGACCATATATTGTGCTACCCACTCTACTTGCCCATGCCTAAAAAATATTTCCATCTTTTTTAATGTCATCACCCTTGGAGACCCATTTAATAGGCTTTGTAGAATTACTTCCTTGCCGTTGTGTTGGAAAGATAGTTCCATATTTTAAAAATATTGATAATACCTACCTAAAGAATGTAACCATTGAATTCACAGAACCACATCCATATCTTTCCTGTTTACAACATAGAAAACTTCACTTATTTGGTGTCTTCCCAAGGTAATGTTTAGTTGTTGGACTTGTTGTGTGCAAGGTTTGGTGAAGCTATTTTCCATGACTACCTTGAAACTTTCAAAATTTTCATCTTTTAACTTCATCATCATTACTAAACCTTCGTCAACGAAGTTATGTGTAGCACTGCTATCCACTAAAACAATCACTTTATGTCCTTGTAAAACATTACAAATTCTGAAGGGCTAATAATTGGGTGCCCCTAAAAGTGTGGCTAATGTACCATTTGAAAACTCTTCATCATCTTATTTCCTCTTATTTATTTTAGGTTCAAATTATCTTTCCTTAGATTCATCATCTATTATTTCTTCTATGTGGTGGACTTGTCCCTTCTTAGAGCATTGATGACCCAACTTCCATGGTTCTCTACATTAGAAACATAAGTTCTTTCAAAGTTCTTGTAAAGATCTGTCCTCCTTGTTGGATGGAGAAGGTAATGCTTTTGGTTTCCAATTATCCTTCCCAAAGGGTTTCTTGTGTGACTCCTTATGGTAGGTAATATTTGTAGGTGTCGAGTCTTCCAAATTCAAGGCCATTTGAATAACATCTTGTAATGATGATGGTTCAAAAGCTCAAGCTAATCCTCTAAGTGGTTCAGAGAGTGCTTCAATAAGTAAATAAACTTGAGTCTACTTTTGGTAATATTCAACACTATAACGAAGATCCTTTTTAATTTTATTATATATTCTTCTACGAAACCTTGTTGTCTTAGGAATGTTAACTCCTTAAAATGCATCTTCGAGTTCTTTATATCAAACCTTTCTATGTCTTTGTGTAAAGTCATTGTATGTTACAATGAGATGATACCCTTGTGTGGTTAGTCCATGATTCCACCATTCATGTGATATTCCCTCTAAGTGAAGAATGAAAAATGTAATAGATTCATCTTCTATCATGGAACTAAGAGAAAGATAAGTATCTAGTTTTTGAACCCGTGCTTGAGTGGTGACCTTCCCTAAACCATCAAAAGTTGGAAGATTCGTCTTACTTAATCTTTGTTTGGTTGCCTTCTTTCTCTTCTTGAGTTATTTCTTGACCTTGCATTCTAATATTATTTAAATGGAATATGCCTTATAAGGTCAAGATCAAATCTTGAATATGCTTCCACACATTCATCAATATCATTTGCTACCATGTTGGCTTCTTCTTCTTATCATGATTGCTCCTCTCTTGGTAAGAATGTAGGCCTTGTCAGTCTAGGTGAAGATCTTAAAGGAGTCCTATTTTTATTCTCATAATGGTTTGAATTAACATCTCTTCTATTGATTTGGTTAGGCCTGAGAGCACTGATGGTATTAATCATGTTTTTAATTTCTTGGAGAAGCAATTATGTTGTTTTTTCTTGTCTCTCCATTTAATATTTCAATTCATTTACTTGATTTCCCTTAAGATCACCCATTTGATTACCCTACTTTGCTTCTAGTTTTCTCCTTTCTCTTTCCAAGGCTCTTCCAGTTCTTTGGCTCAATTGTATATATTTATTTTTTATCCTCAAGCTGACAAGATCAAATCTCTAATACCAATTGTAATATCCCCTTTTGGGATATTCTTTAAGATAACAATAATTACTCAAAATATGAATAATTTTATCAAAGACTAAGAATTTATGATAATAATTAGATCAATAGATCATAGTACAATACCCAAGGTTGATCAAATCATGAATTCCTTAAAAATACTTTACAAAACTATTGAATTAAAGGACCCCATCCTTAACTCAACAATGACAATACCAAGGACCTTATCCCTAGCTTGTTAAGGGCATGAAAAGACCCTGAACTTCCAACCCTTAGCCAACCCTATGAGCTCAAACCTTGTTCGATTTACAAATAATACCAAGAATTCATAATTGATGACTTGATGTATTTGCTAGACTATTGGTTTATATTTCTTGGTGGATTGACAATTCAATCCTTAAATAATAATTGTATGCTTTCATAAATGATTGTTGTTTGAATTGATTTTCTGTAGTATATTTATTGTTGCATGACTTGATATTTGATCATTAATTTCTCATTTAGTGTCTTCTCAAATAAATTGATCCCCCCTTTTATATCTTCCAATCTAAGGGAGTCACGCCTCTTCATCAAAATATTATCTTTTCAAAGAGTTGCACCCCTTCATAATTAAGTGTTTTCTTTAAGCTCTTAGTTTTTTTTTTTTTTCCTTTCTGTGGAATCGTTGCTAATAATCTTTCTATCTTAATTTGTCATTCTTTAGAATTTCTATGATTATTATTCTACTCACTTATGTTAGATTAAGATCTTATTTTCCTTATGGTTGTGATTTCCTTCTTGGTAGGGGCATGACACTTTCAAAATGTGCACATTTAGATAAGGCCAACCCTAGTATCAATAAATTTCATAATAATGTCCATGGGTTATATACAAGCATCATAATCTTGGCAAGGTAACTATTCTATCCAAGTCACTATTGGAATATCATGACACCAATATCTGTATTAACACCATCAAGAGGATTATGATATTTTGTGATCATTTGAATATCAATGCCATTCAAAAGCATAAAACATAATAAAAAATTTAAAAATAAAGAAATAATATGTCTATAGTGGAAACCATTCTTATGGCACTTTGGGCAAGTACCATGATGAAAACTCATTCATGGGTGTCATGAATAAAATAAACTATCTATGTGTACCATTCTAGTTGAGAGCATGTTATCTCATCCATCACACTATTTGTAACAAAATACCATTCATTAACAAAAAATGATCAAATTAATGTTTTTTAAAAAATAATAACAATAAATTAATATTCAAATCAAATAATTAAATACACATCATTAAGTAAACATAATTATAACTCAATAAGAAATAAACTCATTTCATTTTGAACTAAAGTATAACTCTTTGGCATGTTCATGAATTTATCCATTAATAAAGCACACAACTTTAATCACATAGAGTTTATATTTTCCAATATATTTGTTGGCTTCTTCTAACGGTTTAATAACTAAGCCCTTAGAGCTTTGACTTAGGGATTGGACATCTACACTAAGTAGCTATCTCACTCATAATGAAGGTACATTTCATTGTCAACCTAGAGACGTAAACTTGAAATGGGTCAGTACTGTATGTTCACTAGGATTCCATTGTAATCATCTATAAACTAGAAAAGAAACAATACTGGAAATAAAATGTTGGAAAGAAATCAACTTACACACCGAGCATGAATAAACAACTACACTAAGCATCAATAACTGGACTGAAAATGGATGATAGAAATAAGAATCTCAACAAACAAACAGGAAACTACTCTGTCTTCCTTGGCTGCAGGAACAGTCACAAAATAGAATTCTAGTGGTTGTAGGAACAAACAATTGCTGAAATTGAAACTAAATGTTGAACATAAAATAATTTTAAACTAAATGAGTGGAATCCTCACCAAGTTCCCCCCCTTGAGCAAGTCTTCCTTAAACTAACTCAGTTGCAGCAAATCATAATATCATATTATTTCTTGAAAATATGATTACAACAATTCAATGATATGACTATATTGCTAAAACTGGAAAATGCAAGTATAATCTCATAACATCCAACCTTATGAAAAGGGGCATCTAAACATTATTTATAGAGAGAAAAAGTTCTAGCTAACCCTAACTACCTAGGTAGTCGACTCCATCAAAATAGGAGGATGCCACTTATTGAAAGCATAGAAAAAGATGGAGGAAGTTATGCATGTGCCAAATTTGGTCAAAGCAGACTTGCCCCAATGAGAATCTAGCACAACACACTCCCTAGAATTTCTCAACAAACAAAACATCACTATTTAAAAGGTGGTTACAATCTTTCATTCGAACTAGGAATTTCCCTCCATTGAGAGTTTTCCCTCCTTTGACCTCTTAATGATCATCTTTTTGACTTTCTTGGCAACCGACCAACTCGCAGGAGTTCCTTCCACTTTTCTAGCTTCGTTGACATCAACATCTTAGTGTAAACTTGCATAATAACATTAGCACGCATAAATAATTGCATATCTATAATTACCTTAAAGTAACATCCATTCAACCACATGTAAAATTAACATAGATAATTCACATAGCATGTTAATGTCATTAAAAGTCACAAGGATAAACTTATGCCCAAGGTTTATGGTTTTAAGGAGATAACGTGGAAAATTTCAACAACCAAGTGCCAAAGTCTATGGTAACAATAGTAAACATATAATAAACCCTATCAAAATTGAGCCATTAATTGGACTCATCATCTCCTCCCAACCTAATGTTTTGTTGGTCCTCCAGTAGAGGGAGCACTATTCTTTTGCCTAGTCAATACTCTGAAGTCACCAACTGCCAACTATCCCACATTGGTCTCTACAGTGTCTGAATTGGGGTCCCAGTAGAATCCTTGCTTGTTCTCCAATATGTTCCATCTTGCCCTTTCTGCAGCTATGTCATACCGATAAAAGTTGTAATTTGGCACGGGCCACGATAGTGTAGGTGGATGAAATGTTAATGGAAGCCAGTATTGCTGCCTCATTCTTCCAATTTGTATGTATCTGTCAACTCGTTTGCATGTTGCAGCATAATTTTGCAAAGAGTAGGGTTCAACTTGTTTCAACTCATCTGTCAAACTATTCCACCTCTGTGATAAGTACACCATTACTAATTTCCCTATGGTTTTAGCTACCTTCTCATATTCCTTGTAGGCTTCTTCTCTAATAGGCATGATCTTATTCTTGTAGCTTGGGCGATAAAAAATTATATGCCATATTTGGTAAATGTTTGCAGGGTTACTAGATTCAGCCCTGAGAGACAAAGGAGTATGGAATTCTCTTTCCTTGTAAGTTCTAAACTGTTGTCCCCAACTAATTTCATTTTGAATCCAAGACATAAATGCCCTTAAATGGAGATCTCCAATATACAGTAATGGGTTCCAATCATGATCTTTAGACACAACATAATTATGTAGGTATAGTTCACATAACAAATTTTTAACTTCAGGAGGAGAAAATTGATAGGCCTAGAAAAATTCATGAGTTTCAATAGAAGGATTCAATCATGAAATAATCCTTGATAGTTTAAAGGAAATATTTTTCTCCTTCAAATGCAAGGCATACACTCTTGGAGTAGTTCTACATGCCAGCATTTGGGGTACTAAAGCTACCACATTTTCCACCTTATCCTTCAAGGTGGTAATATTTGCATTCTTTTCTTCAATTTATGTATTTTTCTTCTTAATCTCATCCTGTAGCTTGCATTTTTCCTTTTTCCATTCCTCTTCTTTCCTTCGCATCTCACTCCATAGGTTCAGAGCTACAAGATTCCATGAAAAGGTAGGAGGTTTATGTGTTCCTACCAAAATCTTTCCTCTCACTAATTCTTGTTGTTCAAACAACACCAGTTGCAGTGATTTTGGTTGTTCATCTTGTTCTAGTTGTAGGAGTTTTTGATTCTCATCCTGCTCTTAATTCTCAACCTGTTCTGCAATAGCAACAACCTCTGCTAGTCTTATGTTCGCTTTTTCTTCAAATATATCTTTTTCTTCAACATTCACCTGCCCCATAGGGGCTTCTATCTCCTCCCTAGATGTTCTTCTAAGTCTAGGGCTTCTCTTTGGAGGTATATCAGCGACTAGGCCAACTGGCTTTGATTTTTTAGGAGGGTTTTTACGTTTTTCTTTAGCTATAGGAAGAACAATGTTATCAACCTTTCATTTCCTAGAGCTTGGTGTTGCTTTTTCTGACATTTACTTCTTGGCCTTCCCCTTTCTCATTTGTGCCTCTCTCATTTGTGCCTCCTCTCTTCTAATGACATCCCTAGTTCAAATTAGGGTTTTGGGAGGAACGTTAACATAAGGGTCTGAGGATGAACTTTCCTCATTTGAATATTTTGACTCAAAAGAACTAATTTCAATAGCTTGTTCGGCTATACGAGGGTTTATGCAAGGGTTTGCACTAGAGGTTGAAGCTCCAGGAGTGGTTTCAACAACCCTTTCTCCCCTACTAACCCTATGAGGTTGAGGCTGCTCTCTAGGTCGCACATTTTTTGGTCTAAACTGATCAATGTTTACAAATTCCTCCCATGTCATATAAGAAACCTCTTACAAACATTTCTCTACTAACAATTTTATTAAACAATGGTGAGAAACAAAATTATCCCTACCTTTTTATGTTTCAGCCGCCATGATTACAAGGAGGTGATACAACACATTGGGCAGGTTCATTCTTCTACCATGTCTCATATGGTTTAGGAGCTTGAAATGCATAGAATGGAGGCATGACTGGTGGCCCTCATAGGTAATATACTTGATAATGTGGACAACTACTTGTTTCCACGGCTCTGGCAGAGAAGTTCTCTACGTACCTTGCTTATCCACAACTAGTGTAGGGTCACTCGGTTCAGTAAATTCTTCCCTAGCTGTCCTTGCATCCCTAGTAGTAGCGTATGGCTCTCCATCAGCAGGAAAACCCATTACCTCTACAATCCTTTCCTCATAAGCAATCACCTCTAACCCTTTTACCATTGTCTTCCCCTTAGAGAATGTTTGTGCAAATTCTAGTGCAATGTTCTCATTGTAGCTATCAAGTTTTAGGAAATATTCAACCATCCATAATTCCTGAAATCAGCCAGAGAAAGTGCATCTTGTAATATCACATCATGAACCGTGGGTTCATTCCTAATTAGCTAACCTCCCATTGTTTCAGTCACCCGTAATCAAACAAGCACTTCTACAAAATTTCCTTTCCTGCAATCTTTCTCTGAAAACCCAATTCCTTCTTCTTCTTGCAACTCCTCAGTAGTGCTAATGCTAATGTCATGTAGCTCTCCAATTTACCTTTTTGGGTGACGTTCAAGATTATGACTAAGGCAATAAATAGTCATAAATGAAGGGGATCATCAAGAAAAATGGTAGCGATTTAGTGTCATTTCACACATGCAAGCTATCATTCCACTCCATCATTCAAATTGTCTTATTTCAAATTTGTTGACATGGATGACACGTAGACTTGTGAGTTGAAACTCCCCCCCCCCAACCTAAATTAGAGCATGCGTCTGCATAGGCTAGGTGGTAATAATGTTTTGACAGGGTGGAGTACAATTTTATGCTATGTGAAATATCAACATTAATTTACAGTAATTAAATAAATGCACTAAAGATAATTAAGATATAACAAATTGTCACACATGTATCTAAAAACTTGGAGTATCTTTTCCAAGTTACCTTTTAAAATTATAGTTGAGCAATTAATGCAGTGGTGATGGAAAGAAATGATGGTGAAGTGAAGTGATGGTGGAGTTATGGAAGAGAGAGAAGATAGAGATGGATGGGCAGATGGATTTATTAATGAAGAACTGGATTCCCACAAAAGTGGAAATCTTTATTATGATGTCATTGCATGCATACCTTGGCTAGGCAGAAGGAAGGACACTAGGTCCGCTTCCTTTGGCTGCAGGAAGTTCAGAGGTTTGGTGTTAGATAAATTGTTGCATGAATTCTTGCTTGGAAATTGGTTTATGATACAACCTGAGATGGTGATTGTTGACCAAGAGTTTGAATTTATCAAGGTCAATGGTTGTGAGATGAACAACACCATTAGGGAAGACTTCTGCAACTTCATACGGTCCCAACCACCTGGTTTGTAGATTTCCTGTATTATCTTGATACCTGGAGTCATAAAGGAGTGCCCAGTCACCCGATTGGAACTTCTTTTCCTTTATGTATCTATCATGTCATTTGACCCTTTGATTTTGCACTACCTCAGTATGATGCAGGGTTATTTTTCTCATCTCATCCAAAGCATTCAGCTGTATGATTCTATCCTTTTGTGCCTCAAATATGTCTATCCCAAGATCTAGTGCAGTCTTAAGAGTTTTATGCTCAAACTCAATAGGCATCATGGTTGTCTTCCCATGTAGTAATTCAAAAGGAGTGAAACTTGTGATTGTCTTCTAGGTGGTCCTATAGGCCCAAACAACTTCTAGCAACCTATTTGCCCAGTCTTTCTTGTGAATAGCCACTGTTTTGGTCAAGATAGCCTCTATTTCCATGTTGGTCACCTCAGATTGGCCATTGGCCTAAAGGTGACAGGGGGTATATTTCCTATGCCTCACATTATATTCATTGACCAATACTATGACAAGGGTTGATGTAAACTGAGCCCCTTGATCTGTCACTATCTCCCTTGGAACTCCATAACGAGTGAAGATTTTCTCATATAGGAATTTTGCAACCTTATTATCTTTGGCATGTTTCATAGATTTAACCTCAACCCACTTGGTCACATAGTCAGTGCAAACCAAGATGTAGGATTTTCCATTTCATGGAGGATCAATGGGACCTACAAAATAAAGTCTCCATTTATCAAATGGAGTTATGACTACCTGGGGGTAAAGAGGAATCTCATCAGATTTAGTTGTCTAGCCCATCCTCTGACATCTATCACACTTCCTAGTATACTTTCTTGCATCCTTATGAAGTGTGGGCCAATAATATCTTGTATTAAGAATCTTCATTTTTGTCCTCTTGGTTGTAAAATTCCCTCCATAGGGTTCATTGTGACATGCATGCAGTATATCATATGTCTCATCTTCCCTTACACATCTCCTCATGACATGATTTGGTCCAATGTAGAATAAAAAGCCTGCAATCCATGAGAAAGGAAAAGTTTTCTCAATGAGCACCCTTCTTTCTTTTGGAGAGAAATGAGGAGGAACTCTCCTTGTAACCAAGTAATTGGCTATATCAGCATACCAAGGTGTGTGCACACTAATGGAAAACAGATGTTCATCAGGGAAAGAGTCATCAATGACTTGAGTGTCCTCTAATGTAGTCAAAATGGAGAGAGAGTCTGCTACAACATTCTCCTTTCCTGGTTTGTCAACAATGGTGATATCAAATTCCTGCATCAACAACAACCACCTTGCTATCCTTCCTAAAATCAAGGGCTTATTAATGAGGTATCTTATGACTGCATGGTCTATATGAATAAATATTTGATATCCTATTATGTAGTGCCTGAATTTGTTAAGGGCATAAATGACTACCAACATTTCCTTCTCCATCACTGTGTAATTAAATTCAGCTCTTGGAGGTTTTTGCTGACAAAATAGATTGCATTCTCAATTGCTCCTTCTTTTTGTCCCAATACAACTCCTATGGCATAATCAGATGCATTGGTATGAATATGGAAAGGAAGCTCCCAGTTAGAGCCTTTGAGTACAGGAGCATGGGTTAAGGCTGTTTTCAAATAAGAGAATGCTTTGTTGCAGTCTTTTGTCCACTGGAACTCAACATTTTTAGTTAGGAGATTGTACAGAGGTGTTGCAATTTTACTGAAATCTTTGATGAAACACCTATAGTACCCTGCATGTCCCAAGAAACTTCTAACATCTTTTTGCTTTGCAGGAAGAGGCAAATTGGTAATCACTTTAATCTTGGTTGGGTCTACTTGAATTCCTTTTTGAGAGATGTAGTGGCCAAGGACTACTCCTTCCTGCATCATCATGAAGCATTTCTCACTATTCAATGACAGATTATGGTCTTCACATCTTTGTAAAACCTTCTTTAGATTTTCTAATGCTTCAGCAAAATCAACACCATATGTAGTAAAATCATCCATATAGATCTCCATACAATCATGTGAGATATCTGAAAATATACTAATGACTGCCCTTTGAAAAGTTGCAGGTGCATTACACAAACCAAATGGAAGTAATGAGTAGGCATATTTCCCCCATGGACAGGTAAAGGTGGTCTTCTCTTGATCCTCAGGTGTAATTTGTATCTAATTATAACCACTGAATCCATCTAGAAAAGAAAAATACTTGTTACCTGCAAGTGAATCCAGAACTTGGTCTATGAAAGGAGGGGGAAAATGATCATTTTTGGTGGTAGAAATGAGTTCTCTGTATTCAACACAAACTCTCCATTCACCTCCATTTTTAGGTACAATTACCAATGGAGACACCCACTGGTTGTCTGAGACGGGGTAGATAAATCCTGCATCCAATAATTTATGTAGTTCCCCTTTTACAATCTCCCTCAATGCAGGGTTGATTCTCCTTTGTGGCTACCTCACTAGTGTACAATCATCTCTGATGTATATCCCATGAGTACAGAGCTTGGGGTCCAATCCTTTCATGTCATGGTAGTCCCATGCAAATGCATGTTGGTGGGTCTTCAACAGGTTTTTCAAGGACAACTGCTGCTCTTGACTCAACTTGTTGTTAATATTTAGATGTTTCCCTTCTGACACTTGCACTTGTGTGGTTAACTCAATCATAGTTGTTTCACTAATGCTTGGCATTTTTAACTCATGTGGCAACAATGTATGAAGCATATCATTTGCTACAGGTTTTCAGTTGCAGGTAGAGCGGGCATAAGTGTCTTCACTAGACCTGCAGAACTAGATTCATGAGTGGATGACTCTTCATGCAGCTCACAATGGTTCTGAATTATGTGGGACAACACTTTATCTTCTTGAAGCTGTATGAAAGGAATTTTTCCTATCATCATGAGTTGTGCCACTGAATTGACTTCCTTGGCCTCTTCTCCAACATGTGGCTATATGGGGTTATCCATATCATGGGATGGTTGAGCAGGAGGGTAGAGAGCAAGATTTTTGGTGCTTTTACCATCATAAATAGTCATATCTCTTGACTGACATCCAATGTAAGCATCTTTTGTGGCTAACCACGAGCTTCCTAGAATAATGGGATACCCACCTAGTGTAGCTTTAGGAGAAAGAATCATGAAATTGCTAGTTACTCCCAAGAGTCTAGAGTTACCACAAGGTCTTCTACTATACCATCTGGTTTGACAGTGGAACTATCAGCAAGTTGCAGGACAGTAGGAGTAGGTCTCATGTTTGCAACATTCAGTTGTTGCAGGATATCCTTAGTCATTGCATTTATTGCTACTCCCAAGTCAATTAGAGCATTCTTTATTTGGGTTCCATTTATAATAACGCCTACCACAGGACTACCAAGTTCAGTGTATTTGAGAACAATAGCTTTCCCGAGCATGATATCTACCAACTGTCCCACCACATGAACGGTAGTGGGGTCTTTCTTTTTCCTCCCTGGCTTTTTGAGGCATGCTTCCTTGATTGCTTTTCCATATATGGGGACATCTTTTATGGCCTGAAACAAAGGTATCTTAACACATATGTGTTTCAATTGTTCCAAGATGTCAAAGGTTGTTTCCTCCTCCTTTTGTTTAACAACTTCTAACATTTGAGGAATGGTGGATCTTGATTAGTCTGTTGAATTGGTTCAACATTTTTAGGCACACTTGGCTAAATGAGGAAATTCTGATGCTCCTCTTCTTCCACAAAAAGCTTGGTGATGATAGGAGTGGAAGGAGTTGGCAGATTAGTTCCTGAACACAGGTGAATGTCACTCACACTCACAACATATTCAAGGAATTGATTAGGATCTATAGAGTAGACTGGTTGTTGTTGTCATTTGTTATTTAGGTTAGGTGTGGGCTAAGTTGGTAACTGAGTAGGTCTAGGTGTGCTTGAACTTGAGCTAGTAGGAGGAGGCATTGTGGTAGGCTACTAAGGTTGTGGAGGTGGCTGCATGTAGCTAGTTGTCTCATTTGGCCATTGTTGTCCTCCCCTCCATTGGGATGTCTGTTGCTAGTTTCCTAGAGGTGGCTGCGAATTCCCCTAAAATTGTTGCCACTGGGGTGGAGAGTTTTAGTGATTAGGCCAAGTATTTGGAGGGTTATTCCAAGGCTAAGGTGGATATCCTTCATAGTTGGATGGGTATGGGGGTTTCCATTGATTACCATATACATAAGAATTGAAATAAGGCCCAACAAAAGATAATGGATCTGGTGGCATACCTTGTCTTGGGGCCTATGGTCTCCTTTGTGCAATATAGTAGACTTGATCATCATCTCCCTGGATTGGCTTGAACTCAGGTGGAATTTGCTTGTTGTCAATGTTAGCTACCATTTTTTATATGTAGTCCTTCTTCTTTTGTTTGTAATGAGGGAAATATTCTACCAACATTGCCTTTGCCTCCTCATGTTTCTTCTTGGCTTGAAGTGTATATAGTTGAGTATCCAGATTGTTTATGATGTCTTGCTTGAAATATGCCAACAAGTGAGTAATACCCATCCTTGAAACTCCATTGGTGGATGATTTACCCATAGAGGATTGGTAACCTCTTCCTTTCTTTGAAGTTGCCATGGAATAGTTTTGATATATCTTCTTAATTTCATCCCAAGGAACTTGGGTGATATCTCCTCCTCCCACTAGGTCCAAAGCATCAACGCAACTTTCATTGATCCCTCTAAGGAAGAGTAGCTTTTGAGATTCCTCATTGAGTGTATGATGTGGGGATTTATGTAGGAAAAAACAAAAACCTTGAAATGTAGTCCTCCAAACTCTCATCTTCCTTCTGTTGCATCCTAAAGATGTCATCTCCTCTCATATCACTACCCCTACAATATTCTTTGTACTTCTCAAGAAACTTTATTTTCATATCATCCCAAGTCTCTACAGTATTCCTACCTAAGCTCATAAACCATCTTAATGCAGCTTCTTTCAAGGTGGTAGGAAACAACTTAAGCCTATGAGCGTCAATGGTATAGTCATAGCTTCTGCAAAGGATATCAAACTCAAATAGGAATGTGTCAAGTTCTTATGTGAAAAGTCCATAGAACTTAGGAAGGATTGAAGCAAGGATATTTTTGAGGTTGTCAACTCCATTTTGATGAGTGATAGGAACTGAAAAAGATGGTTGGTTGGGTTTGTTTCTCTTTGCATCAGCCATGCCTGCTTGATGGAGTTCCATAGCAAATGGATTTTCAATCAGATTTTGGTCTTCAGAGGAAGTGTCAAAACTAGTCAAATTGGGAAATGCATCAACAAAAGGGTGTGCCTCTTCTTCTTCTTCATATCTTGGCATATTTTGAAACTAACCTAGCTAATTATTAGGATTAGGGTCATTAGGAAGGAATCTGCCATAAGCATCTCTTCTCCTTCCTCTATGCATGCGGTATCAACTCAATATCAACCAACTCATACAAAGAATTGGTGAAAGAATATCAGGTCATTACTTTCATAAATGAAGGGTATGCTAAGAACAAACTTCAGATATACTACAACAAGAAAGAAACTATCAACGAATCCAAAGAACTTCCTAGTTTGACACTATCCCTGACAACGACGCCAAAAATGTTGGCCTCCTCTAACAGTTTAATAACTAAGCCCTTAGAGCTTTGACTTAGGGATTGGACATCTGCACTAAGTAGCTATCTCACTCATCATGAAGGTGCATTTCATTGTCAACCCAGGGACGTAAACTTGAAATGGGTCAGCACTGTATGTGCACTAGGTTTCCATTGTAATCATCTATAAACTAGAAAAGAAACAGTACTGGAAATAAAATGTTGGAAAGAAATGAGCTTACACACTGAGTATGAATCAACAACTACACTAAGCATCAATAACTAGACTGAAAATGGATGATAGAAATAAGAATCTCAAAAAATAAATAGGAAACTACTATGTTTTCCTTGGTTGTAGGAACAGTCACAAAACATAATTCTAGTGGTTGTAGGAACAAACAGCTGCTAAAACTGAAACTAAATGCTGAACAAAAAATAAATTTTAAACTAAATGTGTGGAATCCTCACCAAGCGGGCCCCCTTTAGTGAATCTTCCTTAAACTAACTTAGTTGCAACAAATCAGAATATCATATTATTTCTTGAAAACATGATTACAACTTAGTGATATGACTGTATTGCAAAAAATGGAAAATGCAAGTACAATCTCATAACATCCAACCTTGTGAAAAGGGGCATCTGACCATTATTTATAGAGAGAAAAACTTCTAGCTAACCCTAACTACCTAGGCAGTCGACTCCATAAAAATATGAGGATGCCACTTATTGAAAGCATAGAAAAAGATGGAGGAAGTTATGCATGCGCCAATTTGGTCAAAGCAGACTTGCCCCAATGAGAATCTAGCACAACACACTCCCTAGAATTTCTCAACAAACAAAACATGACTATTTAAAAGGTGGTTACAATCTTTCATTCGAACTAGGAATTTCCCTCCATTGAGATTTTTCCCTTCTTTGACCTCTTAATGATCATCTTTTTTACTTTCTTGGCAACCGACCAGCTAGCATGAGTTCCTTCCACTTTGCAAGCTTTGTTGACATTAGCATCTTAGTGTAAACCTGCATAATAACATTAGCACGCACAAACAATTGCATAGCTATAATTACCTTAAAGTCACATCCATTCAACCACATGTAAAATTAACATAGATAATTCACATAGGATATTAATGTCATTAAAAGTCACAAGGACAAACTTATGCCCAAGGTTTATGGTTTTAAGGAGATAACATGGAAAATGTCAACAACCAAGTGCCAAAGTCTATGGTAACAACAATAAACATATAATAAACCCTATCAAAATTGACTCATTAATATGACTCATCAATACTTGTGAATACAAAGAGTTTTCCTTCACGACCAAGTCTTCAACGATCTTCATTTGTAGGAGGGAGAGCATCATTAGAGTATTTCACCTCCAACCATAGACCAATGGTCCCTCACACACCTTTTGACTGGAAGTGGTCCTACCCTTCACAAGGGTAGTAGATAAAGGAGTTTATAACCATATCATGCCATCCAAGAACTAGTGTAGTGTACTATCTACCATACAACCTTAAATACCCTCTAGCTAATTATGACAATTCTGACTAAATGCAGCCTATCAAACACAATGAAATGATAATGCAAGAAACATTTGCATTACTTTGGCCAAATTTTTAAAATATAAAATGATATTCCTATATGAATATGTGTGTCATTGTTCACAGACCTCTCTCAAATTTGTCATCAGAAACCTCGATGTTTTTACATGGATATGTTATTATAATAGGAAAACATGGTACAAAAGAAATAATTCCCTAGACCAAGGAACATTCCAAATAGATTTCAAATTCTCCATATGCTAAGATAGGTAAATTTCCATGTATCTTCCTAGCTCACAATAATTTGTTCAGTTCTAGTTAGTAAGCATTGATAATATATAACACTCCTTCCTTTGTACATAACTCTCTCTCTCTCTCTATCTATCCATATATATATGTAAATTTTTTTTATATATATATATATACACACACTTTTACATAAATATATGTTTAACCCCTTTATCCAATATCTTGATTTCCATACCAACCTTAAAACTTAGGGTATATCTTTATGAACACATAGCTTTAGTAATGTAATAATCTTAACTTTAATTAAGTGAAATATTTTAACAAAACTCTTACAATTTTCTTATATTCGCTTTTTACTTTGTAGGATAGTTTCTTATAGTCTTAAAATTGTTCAACTATCTAACCCAATATTTATTTTGTTTGTAGGTAAAATCAAGGTTTATAAATTTTGTTACATGTATTTTAAGTATGTCTAATGTGTATATGTGTAGGTATACACATATACACCTACACATGCTCACATAATTCATGCCTAATTTATAAATTGGTGGTCAACATCTTTTATGCACTTATTCTAGTGATTCCACATTGTAGTAATCCCATTTACTAACATAGCATGATATTATAAGAACAATAAAACAAAGTACATGAACATTTAACATCATTACAAGAAAGCAATCGTAATACTAGATAGGTATAACAGAGCATGAGTACTCATTTTCACTATAAAAGAGGGATGCTAATATAAAATATGTATGACAGAGTATATGCACTCAACTGCATTATAATGCTAATATAAAATTAATATGACAGTGGGTTTATACTTTGAAGTATTATAAAAAATAAAGATATTCACTACTTCACCATATGACGTCTAGGCCAAGAAAGAACATCACATTTTTAATTGATCGTGTTGGTTGTTTATACTATATAAGATCATGCTAAATATACTTCACCACAATGAATAGATAAATAAAATTTGAACAACAAGGTTAGAAGTTATTGACTGGGTGGATTCGCTCCAAAAATCAACATAGTATAATGTTGGTTGGAAATAGAGACATTCTAAAAAATAGAACAATTTGTTCTTACATTCATATGGAGAATAAATGCAACCATATCATTGTTATCTTCAATATCAAAATAAACTCATTTATGGTCTATAAAATGATGATTCCATGACCCACGATTTCCTGTATGACTTGTTATTTGTCCCAATAACCAAGATACAATATGATATACTTTTTTTGTTGTTTGGTAGATGGTTAAAATCAACTTTTGGGTAGTTTATAATTTGATCATGTTATATTTGTATGGATATGTGTATATGTGTACACACATACACATATATTCACACAATATATATTCTCACATTTATACATAACAAATGATTTGTAAGAGAAAAACCATGAAAGGTATTAAATACGTATTCAAGAAAACGAAATTGTAGGTAACACATAATAATGACTATAGAAAAACTAATAAGGTGAATTTCATAGAGCCTACATAATGGCTCGTACAACATTATATTTCATAGAAAATTCACATTTCTTTTTAAAAGAAAGCTCCTCTTTCCTTACATTTCATATTCTCTTTTGCAAGAAACCTTAAACAACAATATACATGAGATATATATTTAACTAGATAAATAAGAAAGGTTCCCCACATTTGATCTACAAATTCACCTCCTTTCAAATATTCTCTTTCCTTACATACTTTGCTTTTTTCCCTAAAGTTACAATTTCTCCCTCTTCCTTTCCCCCCCAAAACTCCCCTAATAACATCCATATTCAATTCCCCTCCTTGTCTTGTGTGTCAACATGATGCATACCATTTAATACCTTCTCGTACTCCACTTAAGTGTAGCTAAGACTCCACTCAAATTTTTATTTGCTTTTTTCTCCTTTTCAACTATTGAGATGGAGTGACAATAGTTCCAAAGTGGTGTTGCATTAACTTTTTAGGTAGGGTAATTTGTTATTTGAATTTAATGTTTTTATGCATGTGTTTTAAAATTAAAATATTATCATTTATATTACTTTATAATATTCCAACTTTAATCAAAATTAATTCTTTTCATACTAAAATAAATAACCTAGAAAAAATAATGAAATCTTCCTACCAACCTTTCACCTACCTAGCTAATAGTCATGAAACAACACGATCACACATCTAATTATGTAATTGGAATGCAAACAAAAATTTCCCTTTAACTACGAGGTATTGGTTAATCTAGTTATGAAGAAACCAACAAAGATAAATCACTACATGGAACTGGTACTTTTAATAATGATGTTACCTTATGCATGTGTAGATAAATAATTCTTGGTGGAATGGTATGGTTACAATATGTGGACATAGAAAAAGTATCCCTTTTTGCTTGCTTGATATGAGAATAATTGATGATAAATTGGATTTAATGAGGCCTTGATTTAGTGTTGTGAGGTGTTTTACACATCCACATTAGGTCTTGGACCCTTACAAATTGAATAAAATGCATGTCTTGTAAAGGTGTTGTAAAGAATTCTAAATGACTTTCACACTATTCTTGACTTTTATTAAATATTTAAATCTAATGGTCCTTTTCCCCCCACTTTTGAATTAAATATTATTTTAATTCAAAATTTAGCTTTTCCCTCTTCTTTTATAATTAAATAATTATTTCAATTATTTAATTATTCATTAGCCTTTTCTCTCTACAATTAAATAAATGTTATTTATCTTTTCTTTATCTCCCCAATTAAATAATTATTTTAATTATTTAATTATTCCTTTTCTCTCCATTAAATATTTATTTTTTAATTATTTAATATTTAACACTCCACCTTTCCTCTATAATTATTTAATTATCTCATTATTTGTTCTCACCTTTCTAAATAAATAAAATTAATATTTTATTTATTTCTCCTATGTTGGCCACCTAAATTAAATAATCTTTATTATTTAATTTCTCCTATCACTTCTTTGTCCATGCCAATCTTATCTTCCACCTCAAGTCTTTATCTATCCATGTCTTTCTTCTCTCAATTAACTTCCACCCTTGATTAAGTTATTTTCTAATTTAATCTTGGCCCTTGATCATGATCCTTATTCTAGCCACTGCTTTATAAAAGGAGACCTTTAACCCTAATTTGTGAACCTAATAATTCATTCATAATTCATTATCTATCTCAAGTCATGCAAGCTAGGGTTTAGCATTTTGAGTCTTCGCAAGGAAGCATCTTCAAGAACATCATCAAGACATTCAAAAGCAAGATTCTTTATCCATTGTTGCAGCAATTCAAGATCCTTCATCATGGAAAGTCTCTAATTGCATTGTTTCATGTTTCATGCTTTATTATCTTATTTCATCATTTTGGTTTAATTACCTAAACGGGGTTTGACCAAGGTAAACCCCCATTCCCTAACAATCCACATTTCTCTTTCTTTTGTTGTGTGTTTGCAAATTTAAGTACTTGGATGGCTTGGACATGATTGAAGAATAGGTTTCAATTTTTTTGAAGTCATCTCCCTATTGGCAAGGTCAAAATCTACATAAAAAGTCACTTACAACCTCAAAAATCAAGGTTTCAGATTTGGACACCTAGAGGTGCAGATTGAGCAGACCAAGAGCTTCATATTGCATTTTTGAGTTTTCAGAAAAGCCAAAATGGACTAATTTTCCTAGAGTGGTGAATGAGTCCCACTGTAACTATTTTCTGGAGATTTTTGTAGATTTGGATACCCATTTGGCTAAAACGGGCCCTGATGCAGTCTTTCGAAAATGGGACTGATTCACCCAAAATGGCGAATGAATCCCACCAGGCCTAAAATTCAGCATTTTTAGGATTTCAGAATCCCATTTCATCCTCATCAAGTTCACAGGTGCACACATTCAGTTTTACAACTTTCTATTTTGTTTTACTTACATTTCTATTCATCTTTCTAGGTGTTTTTGCATACTACACTGTATTTTCAAACACTTTACATTTCTTAGTTTTCATTTAATTAGTGATCTAATTTATCAATCCTTTGCATTTAGATCATCTCATCTAGACATATTACATATTACATCCATATTACATTAATCTTGAGTGTTTACATTGCATTTTGGCCCATCTTTCTCCTTTAGGTGAAAAACCCTAGAAGTGCAAGAAAGACCCTTGGAAGCCAAAATCTTTGTTTAAATTTTGGTGAACTTGCATTTAGAATACCTTATTTTATGATTTGGAGTCCATCATCATCCTATAATTAGATTGCATTGAATTTTCATTGCATTTTGCATTACTTAATTTGTATTCTAGGTTTTCATATTTTTGCATTAGTTAAAGTGCATATAGGTTGCATTTTTGCATCTCAAATCATTGGAAAACATCTAAAAGTTTTGTATTTGCACTCAAGTTACACATAATACAACATAAAAAGCATAAAAACCCATTGAAAATTCCTGATGGGACTCATTTGCCACCTTGGGTGAATCAGTCCCTATACACATCTGAAATTGCCTTTTACAGCATTAAAAACCTTATTTTTAAGCTTTTGTTTGCTGCCTTTGGTTAGTTGTTTCACTGGGTTGACTTTCTATAACATGCATTTCATTAGAACTAGCTTAAAATAGCTTAGTTCATGCATTGATTAATTTCCAATTTGCATTCACAACATTTCATTTTCAGATCATTGCATAGTGTAATTAGTAAATTACCTTGTTTGAAATCTGAAAAATTGCATTTCATCCTATGTCTTTACATTGCATTTTAAGTTTGCATAGCTTCTATTACATTTAAATCATTAGAAATAAGCATTGTTTACATTCATGGAAATTATGGATAGCATTAGATTTTTGCAATTTTCATTTTTAGCATTAGTTCCTAGTTCATTTAGATCCAATTCCTTAGAAAACGAAAAATAAAAAACTCAAAACATCAAAAGACCCAATTCAAAAAATGCTTAAATTTAGAAAAAGCATAACATCCAAGCCCTTTAGTAGTGATGACTTAGACATATTAGATGAAGCCCTTAAGGACTTCCTCTCACTAAAATCATCCACTAAAGGTTTGAAACAAGAGGATGCAAGCATCGATACTCATGATAATCATACTTGAACTCTTCTCTCAATATCTCTCCCATTGGTGATGAAGGTATCTCGATGAAAGAAAACACAATCATTGAAGATCATGAAAATCTTTATTGTCTTCCTCCTCCTCCCCCTTGGAAAGACAAAACTGAGATCATGGCCACTACTCCCAACACCTACCCTAATTGTGAAATTGCTTTAGTGAATAAGGATGCAATCTTGAATGATCATGACAAACACATTTGTGTGGAGGATATGATTGAGAGCTGTGAAAATCCTACCTCTCCCACTCAAGAAGACATTCTAGGACATGAGGATGTAAATGTAGATAATCATGACAATCAAACATTTTCTTCTCCTAATTTCTTCTCCAAACATGTAGAAGATATCCTTATTGAGACTCATGAGAATCTTATTCCTCCCTTTCCTGATGCCCCTACCATTTGGAAATTCCAATCATTGGTAACCATGAAACTCCTAGTTACCCTTTTCTTGATGCCTCTCCTATGAATGATGAAGCTACTTTAACCAATCCAACAACGAAATGTGATGAACCTATTATTTTTCATTCTTCCAATCTCTTTCCTAGCTATGAGAGTTTCTTAGTGCAAGAGAATAAAAATGTTGACACACTCCATAATTCCACACCCTCTAATATCTCTTCTATTTGTGGGAATAAAGTGATAGAAGAGTGTGCAAGCATATACAATCATGGTAATCATAATTCCTCTTCTCCCAATATCTCTCCCACATGTTATTAAGGTATTTTGGAGCTAGAAGATACACCCATTGAGAATCATGACAATGTTGAAAGCTCCTATTCTATAATCTCTCCTACTTTGGAAGATATTATGGCACAAGAGAATGAAATTATAAACACATATCTTAACATCCCTCTCCCTAGTCTATATTCATCTTCTAACTCCTCCCCTATTTGTGAGAATGTTTTTGTGAGAAATCATGACAATCACATTATTTGTGAGAAGGATATGTTGGCATTAGATGATCAAACCTTTAAAACCCATGAAAATTCTTTTTATTTTTCTTCCCCTGTACTGGAAGACATTATTGGACAAAGGGATGTAATCACATATAATTATGATAATCATGCTTGTTCTTCTCCTAATGTCTCTTCTACTAGTGAAGAAGATATTTTTGGATTAGACAAACTATTCATTGAAAGTCATGAGAATCTTCTTGTTCCCTTTCCTAATGTTTCCCTCATCCAAGAATACATAATTGAGCAAAAGGATCCAATCATTGAAAAACATGAATGTGATGCTTTTTCTTCTCTTGATGCCTCCTCTCCTTGTGATGAAGTTACTATACAAAACCTATTAATGGAATGTGATCAACATCTTGATTGCTTCTCTCCTACAAACTCTCCTAATAGGGAAGGTATCATGGTACAAGCAAACATTGACACTATCATGTGCAAACCAAAAATCAACCTTACTTTGAAGCATCCTGAATTACTTGATATGGATCAAGCCTTGACACAAATGTCAAGAGCTTATGATGAGTCACCTTCTACTCAAAACAAAAATGTTACATGTGCTATAATCAATACCAAGAAAAATGATCTAGAAATAAAACAACAAATGGAATGAGCCACAAGAGGCTTCAAACACCTTTGATTTCATTTCTACATCCATGGGGGAATAAATATCATAACAAAAGAGTCTAAAACAAGAAATGAGAAACTGGTAATGGTAATACAAAATTCAAAAGCATCCACTTCAACCAACTTAAAACCAAAAACAACAAACTTTGAGGAAATTAAACAACCACCACATCCAACAAAAGAAACAAAACAACATGGGAAAGAATGTGATGCTATAGAATAATGTATCCATGCCCCTATAGAGCCTAAAACACAAGAGACAAATCATGGTCTTGGTGATTGTCCTTTCATAAAAATCAAACCATCAAACAAACCTTCACTCAACATCAATACTATCACAAACAATTCTTCCAAGAAAATCTTAACCTTGGTACATCCTAAACTGATAGACATCTCATTAAATATGTATCAAGCAAAATAACATTAGTTGTTGCTCCTTTCCACAATTGCATGTTTTACATTCATTGCAATGATTAGCATCTAATCATCCATTCTTGGCTCACCATTGTGCTTTACTTAGTAGGGGCAAGGGGTTAGGAAGCCTTATCCCCACATGTCACTTGTCATTTTCTCTCTTGGCTAGTCCTTAACCTTTCATGAACATATAAGAGCAAGCTTGGGATGTGGATTACATGCCTTAAGTTGGTCCTTGCATGTGACATACTTATTCATGATGCAGTTCAATTCGGAAACATATGACTTGGCATAGGG
>VDFB02370710.1:0-28157 GCA_007258455.2 Sequoia sempervirens | reverse complement strand
TTGTAGTGTTGTATTTTTAGGAAATTTGGCATAAACAAGTATAAATACAAGTTTATTTCACTCATTTTCACCTAAAACTTTCAAGAGAGCATTCCTAATAGCAATTTTGTGATTACAAGAATATTCAGGGAAATTCAAGAGCATTTCTAAAGCATTCAAGGATAGATTTATTCATCATTTATTTTAGCAATTCAAGATCCATTATCATTCTAAGATCATCAAGCATCAAGCATGTTGTTGAGATGGTGTTGTGATGTAGCATTCAAAATCTAATATTAAACATTGTCCTACATCTAGTTCAAGATCAAGATATACATTCTACATGTCCATTGTTGGCCTCCTACAATGATTTAATAACCGAGCCCTTAAAGATGTCATTCAGAGATTGGACATCTAATCTAAATAGCTATCTTAATCATGATGAAGGTGCATTTAACTTGTCAACCCAGGGATGTAGACTTGAAATGGGTTAGCACAATATTTGCATTAGGAATCCATAGTAGCCATATTCATTCTACAACTAAGAAAGACATAATGCTAAAAGTAAATTGCTTGGAAAGAAATCACATAAGTATTGAACATCAACCAACAACTATACTAAGCTAAAATGCATGACATGAATGAAAATTTGAGCAAACAGACAAGAAACTACTCTATCTACTTTGGTTGTAGGAACAATGATAGAATGCAATTCTAGTGGTTGTAGGAATAGACAATTGCTAGATTCTTAACTATTTGTTGAACAAAAAGTACTAACAAAATTAAAGGATGGAATGCTCACCAAGTGGGCCCCCTTGGATTAGTATCCCTTAAGACAAGTGTAAACTCAGATGCACAAAATTATAACTTCATTTTATTCATTGGAAAGCATGAGTACAATCCAACAACATAACTATATTATTGAAAAACTAAGAATGTGAGTACAACATCAGATTAATTAACCTTTTGAGGAGATTCAAGTCTTATTTATAGGAAGAAAAACTACTAACTATCTAGCAAGGTGGTCAACTCCAACAGGTTAGGAGGATGCCACTTTAAGGAAAGCGTAAAAAGTGGAGAGAAGGTTATGCATGCATGGAATCTGGTCAAGCTAGTTTTCCTTAACACAGATCTAGCATAACAATAGCTCCTATATTCGCTCAACAAACTATTAAGACCATTTACAAGGCAATTAAAATTCTTTGATTTAAACTAGGAATCTCCCTTCATTGAGAGTCTTCACTCCATTGACCTTTGAATGATCACCATGTTGAACTTTATGGAAAATGACTAGCTAGCAAAATCTTCCTCAATTTTGTAGGCTCTAATTATATCTGCATAACTATATTAGTACGCACAACAATTACATATCTGTAACTATCTTAAAGTAACATTCATTAATCCACATGTAAAATTAACTTAGATATTTCATATAGCATGTCAATGTCATTTAAAGGTTACAAAAATAGCTTATGCCCAATGTCTATGGTTTTGAAGAAATATCATAAAAAAGGTCAACATTCAAGTATCAAAGTCTATGAAAACAACAATAAATGGATAATAAACTCTATCAAAATTGAACCATAAAATGGACTCATCACTCCCCCCAACATAAGGCTTTGATGGTCCTCTAGCAGAGGAAGGGTTGTTCTTTTGCTTAGTGAATGCCCTAAAATTTGTAAATGCCAGCTATCCTACATTAGTTCTTGTAGTGTATGAATTAGGGTCCTAATAGAACCCTTGCTTTTTGTCCAACTTGTTCCATCTTTGCCTCTCTACAGCTATATCATACTGGTAATACCTAAAATTTGGCACATGCCATAATAGAATAGGTGGCTGAAAAGTTAATGGAAGCAAAAATTGTCCCTTTGACCTTCCAATATGTATATATATATATATATCAACTCTTTTGCATGCTACAAAATAGTTTTGCAAAGAGTGAGGTTTAACTTGTTTTAACTCATGAGTCAAACTATTCCACCTCTTTGAAAGATATCCCATTATAGATTCCCCTGTGGTTTTTCTACCTTCTCATATTCTTTGTAAACTACTTCTCTCTTAGGAAAGATCCTACTGCTATAGCTTGGTTGGTAAAGGAATTTGTTTCATTCCCTAAAAATGTCTCCTAGGTTTCTAGATTCAGCCCTGATGGGTAGGGGAATGTTGGATTCTATTTTCCTATAAGTCCTAAACTAATGTCCCCAACTAGTTTCATTTTGTATCTAGGACATGAATTCCCTTAATTGGAGATCCCCAATAGACAACAATGGATTCCAATTATGATCTTAGGACACAACATAATTATGCAAATAGAATTCACACAACAAATTTTTCATTTTAGGAGGAGCAATCTGATAAGCCTAGAAAAATTCAAGAGGAGTCTCAATGGAAGGATTCAAACCTGAAATAATCCTTGCTAGTTTAAAAGAAAGATTATTCTCCTTCAAATATAGAGAATAGACACTTGGATGAGTCCTACACTCTAATATTTGAGGTACTAAGGCTACTATATTGTCCACCTTTTCCTTTAAAGTAATAGTTTTTGCATTCTTCTCTTTAATCTCTTCATCTTTCTTTTGAATTTCCTTCTTTAGCCTAGGTTTCTCCTCTTTCCATTTCTCTTCCCTCATTTTCATCTCACTCCATAAGTTCATGGCTACCATGTGCATTGAAAAATTAGAGGACTTATGTATTCCTACAAAAAAAATTCCTGTCACTGATGCTTGCTCTTCATGTGGCCCCAACTGCAGGGATTTTGATTTTTTAGCCAATTCTAGCTACATGGGTGTTGATTGTTCCCCTAGTTATGGCTGTAGAGGCTCTTGTTCTTGATCTTTCTCTTGTTGTAGGAACTCTTTCTCTTGCTCTTATTCTTATTGCAAGAACTCTTGCTCTTGCTCCTGCTGTAGGAGCTCCTCATTCTTCATACTCTTGACTTTCAACCTGTTATGTGATGGCAACAAGCTTTGTTTATCATCAAGGAAAAAATCACTACATAAGGTTGTATAGGAATTGACATGGTTAGAAGGTGTTGATCATCAAAGCTTTCACCTCTTCGATAGTCTTATGGGAAATTTAGTGAGCGGGGGAAAAATTGTGACTCACTAAATACCTCTGGGGTTTTTATAGAAAGACAACTCTTCTTTGGGGATTTTGAGATAAGGGAAAAAGGGAAATATGAAAATAAAACACAAAAGGAAATGTGCCAAATATTTTACAACATTTCAAACATGAATCATTCCTATGATTGATAAAAATAGTCACAAAACACCACAACTTTTCATTGTTGGAAAGAGAATGAACAACAAAGGCTAACTTCAAGCATAATGTAGACTTTCAAATCTTTCCACAGGAAGTGTTCATTAAGGTCCGATCAAACATAAATATTTCTCAAGGGTAACAGAGTAATATTTTATAAATTACATGAACTCTCCCTCCCAATACAACATAGCATAACAAAATAACAACTTTCAGGAAAATAGAAAAATTCCAATGATATAGTCCAGTTTCCCTTAAGCCACTTCTTTACGACACAAACATAAAGCATGGAAATACACTATTTAAACTATCTAGATATAGGTTGCAAGACACAATGTTTCATTCAAAATGATAATATAAATAAAGAAACCTGAAAAAGGCCATACATGCATAGTCACAATAATTTCTTCTCAATAGTTCATGCTTTAATATTAATTGAAATTTGAAATAGAGGGGATGCCAATCCAACAATAGTTTAAACCTTAATAGATATAAAATTACAAAAGTAAAGTGGTTTTGTAACTTGTTTATGAAACTAACTCTAAAATCCTAATAAAACTTATAAAAACTTTCTTCCAACAAAAAACATATCTTGGAAATAAAATCCATCCATTTTTACTATGCCACCACCCTCCTCATATAGTTGGGAATACAAGAAAATGCCGCATTAGCCCAAAAGTAAATATCACTAGTCATTGACAATTGATAGCACATGATCCAATAAAAAATATTTAGTTAGGTCGCCATGATCTTTGCACATCAATTCTTAGCTATTGCATTAATGCATTTAGATATTTTGGCAAAGATAGAGGCTCATAAATGATCGAATCCCAAAAAAACAACCTGGAAAAAGTTCTAGTGGATTTATCACATCATTCCCAGGCACTACCTTGAAGACCTCATCCTAAAAATTGAGAAAATAAGAAAAAGGAAAGACTAGCCAACTCTATCAAACTCCTCAAATATGTTGCTTCGTAGGAAGTATCAATAGCCCATAGTGAAGAGATGACATGTCGATAAGGAAAAAACTCCTGAGCTCATGAATATAGCTTCCAAGAGAAGATCCGATGAGTCAACATGTGTCTTCTACTGTCTCCCAAAAGGAAGGAAAAAACATGAAAGCCGCACAGCCACCATGTGGCATATTGTGCATCTTTTCGATGATTTCATTTGAAAGTGGGTGCACCCATAGCTCAAGTTGTTTATGCAAACCAAAAATAGAAATGATTGAGGAAAAAAAAATGTTCCACAGTTTTGGTGACTTAGAGGGGTCTCCGCTGTGCAAGGATGAGAACCTAGGCCTCTTGTTGTTCTTGGAGTTTGATGAAGGCAGCACACTGGACCTCCTAATCCACATTAGCTGGTAGAACAAGGGTTCAAATCTATCTATATGCTTGCTCAAGATCAAAAATATATTTAAAAGAGACAACCCCCACTTAGAAGAGGTTGCACCTAGGTGATAATATAGTTGAGAAAGAGGATAGATATCACGCTTGATATCATCAACCATGAGTGTGACACTCAAGCTTGGAAGCTTCATGGGAACTTGGATCTTGTGTCAGATTGTGTCATTGATTTACTCCATTGGCAGTGGATTTCCATTTGGTGAAAGGAGAGGAGGCAACTCAAACCCGAGCGAAAGCGACAAAGTCCTTGATTTTTGTAACCCATTTGTTCAACACCATCTGGTAATCCTTGCACTTTTCCATGAATCTATGACAATTGATGACTTTATTGGCCTCAACAGAGGTGGTTCGTCGATCAGGAACTCCAAATCATTCAAGAACTTGATCAATGGCAATGCTTAACTTAGAGATGAAGCTATGGGAATCTTCCACTTGAGGTGAAATTTTTCATATGAAGTGGTTAGCCATTGGGCTAACCTTGGCATTCAATTCTTGAACATCCCTTAGAAATTGCAAGGCAAGCCTCAAAACACATACGCTAGTTGCTATCCATTCCCAATGCATGGCCATTAGTCTTCTTGTTATAGAGAGAGGTCATGAATCTCTCGCAACAACTACTTCTTGGTTAAATAAAACCTCTCTTTCCTTGGTGTTCTCTTCCATTTATCGCTTCTCTCAAAGAGCGTTTTCCAACTTGGAGCTCAATTTTTCAACCTCTCACCTTGACTCTTCTACTTCTATCTAGATTCTCTAAAGATCATCTCAAATGCGAGATTGGGCCTCGCTTATCTCTTTCTTCAAATTCTCACTTTTAGCTTGAAGCTAAACCTTATCATTTCAAGCATCAGTAAGGAACTTGGTAGCTTCTCCTTGCTGGCCCTAAATTTGTCTCATGCAGGTTACCTCAACTTCCTTAGCTCAAACTTTGTTCTACAGTCTGCTTATGGTTCCTTTTATATTCACCAACTCTACCTCGCACTTTCTCAATCACCTCTCTAGCCTTTCATAACCAACATATACTACTCTCTGAGTAGCCTTGTCTAGGACCATTTTATTATTTGGGTGAGTCTCACTCAAGTCCAAGCCCATAGCATGAATATCATATTCTTCCATCTACATTTGTCACTCAGGCTTTGAAATGAGAGGCTTCATAGTGGTAATGAGAAGAGAGTTCCGCTCTTCATTGAAACAAGCCTCAATCCTTTTGGAGGCAAGATCCCCGACACTTTTTGACAACAGTTTTTGATTCTTGGCCTTTCGGGCCAGTTTGGTAGCATCAAAATGACCCTGAAGGGTTTAAGGGATATTGACACTCTGAGCCATAATGGGGGCACTAGGGGGTAACCCAAAAAGGGTGGCGGTGGGGGAAACTTCAGATGTGTGAGCATGGGGGGATGCAAAGGGTAGCATGATTATAGAAAAAGGTGGAACACCAAATGGAGTAGGGGAAGAAATAGTAGGAGTAAACACAAAAATAGGCTAATGGAGATGTGCCTTCCCGGAAGTAGATGGGATGGAAGTGACAGGAAAAATAGTAGTTTTAGCTGTTCCAATGGGGGCTTCTGACAAGGTGGCTGATGGCACAATAGTGGCCACAATGAATGAAAATATTTGGATCCAAGGAATGGCTTCAGTCAGTTCATTAACTATGGCAGGGGGTTCATTTAACACTAAAAATTGGGGAGCCAAAGATGGAGGATTCCCTTCGATAGGAGGAGGAAGGGGATTTACTAGAGACATAGACATAGGAAGAAGAGGGGGAGTAAAAATTACTTGAGTTGTAGTGGATGAAAAATTTTGTAGGGAAAACTCCACTTCTTCTTCATGTCAGACCAAAATGTCTGGAGCACCCAAATCTTGGATCCTCCTTTGCTTTGAATGACCAAGATCAACACATTCTGGTTCTCTAGTTTCAAGATCCCTTGTCATTTGACCCTGTCCTTTACTTTAGGCATGGGAGGAAGATGGAACTTGTGGACCCCCTTGGAATGAATCTCTTCAGTCATTGGATTCCCAAGGTCTAGGAATTAGGAGTGGAACCTTATCCTCATCGATTTCATGTCTTGTCTCAGGATTGCTATTGTCGAATCCATCCTCCCTGTCATATAGGTCTTCAAATTCCTCATCAAGTGGAAAGATACCAAACAAGGAACCAATATTTCTCATTTCTTTTCGAAACCTCTAGAAGTCTGCCTTCTTTCTTTCTCACCATCCTTTGTGCCTCAATTGTGCATTGAGTGACTTGCCCATTTGAAGATTCCTCTAGTACTGTGCGTGAGGCTCATAAAAAAATAGCCGTTCTGGTTGCTCCTCTAGAATGTGGGCCAAGTCAATGTATATTTCTGTGCTCTCCTAACCAGGATTTCATCTTCTTGAGAAATACTCCTAAACCTAGTGCCTTAGGCTGAAATGCCCATCTAGGTTATAATTCCATTTATCACAAATGAGGGCCAACCCCAAATCCACTAGCAAATTCATAATCTCCTTTTCATCCTTTCGCTTAGTTAGTACAACCTGACTCTTTGCAATTCTGAGGGGAAGATTGAAAAGCTTAGTCTTATTCTTCCTAGCACCATAAATCTTGTCGATAGTAGATACTTGTCAGCATGCTTCTAATGCAAAGGTTCGGTCTGCTACATATTTGGGGAGCTTGAAAACCTCCTCTACAAAACTATAAAATCTAAGAAATGTAAAATCCTCACCTAGGAAATAATCCATTGGGATAGGTGAATGCTCCATCCATTGTACTACCTCCTAAGAGAAATAAATGACATGGATAAACGATAAATCTTGGAGCACTAGCCTCAAGAAGTTGTCTACAAATTGATAATAATCTTCTATTCTTGAAAGCATAGGGGTCCATATAGAAATTGGCTAGATATAACCCCTCTCATCTATCCTAGATGTAGGTACATTCCTCCCTATCCATTCAAAATTATGATGTAACAATAAATGAACCAGAACAGAGGAATACCTAAATTTGGATTCAACATTGTAGTTTCTTAACTACAACTTCATATTCCTAGCTATCAACTCAACAAAATCATAAGATTGTTGGACCCTTTCCCTTTTTAGCATGAGGCCTAGGGAAAAATGGAATGTGTTGACCTCTTTATCATTGTCAAGGCCAAAAACCAAGGCCAACATTGAGAATACAAGCTGTGTATCCTTCTTAAACTATTTTCGTGAAAGAGGCCAACAAAATTTCCCTCTCTGGAGCCTTTCCTTAGTCTCATCCTCATAGAATTTTTTTTGTTTGAACATATCTTCCCTTGAGACATCCATCTAATCCTTGTCAAAAGGCTTGACACCCCAGCTTGTAGGGATACACAACATATCCCTTATAGATTTTGTAGAAATGGTGATCTTGAATCCACAACCCTCAATGGCCTATATATTCTTGTTGAACCCTTTTGCATATACATCAACCAGATTCCAGGCATAGATGCACCATCGGAAGCATACACTTTGGTATATGACTTTTCTAGAGCTAGAAGGCAAAAACCTTTGCAAGCTCATGCTCTAGCATCCTCTGAAACACACCTTCCCTAATATTTTTAGGGTTGGTGGATAATTGAGGGTCAAAAGACATTGTTAGTGATGTCCTATATTGCTTCTCTTTTGATATTTCTATCATATTGAATCCTTCTATAGTGCTTGAAGGGTCATTCTTCTAGTGCTGGGGCATTGGCAAATGAATAGTGCCCAAAGATATCAACATACCCAATTCTCCTATTAGGAACTTCAGCTTGCCTGCTAGACTTAGATGGTTCCACCATGATTGTACAAGAAAGTTGTAGAACTTCTCTAGTAATAACTACTACTTTCCTTTTGCTTCTTCTGAGAAAAGAAAAACTGCTTTTGAGTTAAATTAATTTTGACTCGTGCATGTAGTTAAGACTACACCACTATTGTTGGCCCATTAATTTCTGCCACTAGAGTGATACTTGTGGATATGGGATCCATATCTCTTGGGAATACCGAGAAAGTTGCGAGGATGTAATTAGTACATTCTCTCCTCCTCTTTTACAATAAAACTTATTACATCAAAAAGCATGCTTTTCATCATATGGATCATGTTGAGGTGACACAAGGTACTTTTGAAAAGATGTGCCCATTAATTTTTCAAAATTTTAGCATGTTAATCCATGTCTTTTCCCATTAGTGAACTAGTTGGCACTGATAATGGCGAAGGACACATATCGACTATTGGTGAATGAGAGCATTTACTCCCAATGTCTAAATTTATTTTTCACCAAATCATTCATATGATTTATCTAGTGTATTTCATTTTGGTTTATATTTCCCATTGTTGTTCAACCAAAAATGGACATCCCATTGGTTGGGTTTGCCAGTTTCCCCCTTTCTATATATAGTTGTGCCACCTTTTACTTGACACATTTGAACATATAGTTCTCTAAGTTAGCTGGCCTTATGCTTAGCTTCTTTCCACCATAATTTTTTGTTTCATAAGGAAGTCTATACACCTAGGTACTCCTATTCGGCTCCTTCCACGAAGACTGCACAATAGTTTCGCAAGAGAGCTTACTATCAGCCAGATCAAGCATTTGGTGAAGAACTACGACACCCTTGTTATGGTGGCGTTCAAGTGGGTTGTCAACACATACTTTGTTATTGATGAGAACTAGCTTTGGACCAACTACAATGTGCTCTCCCACTTTTTGGCTTCACTGCTAGACTTAAATGTGTCCAAGACCTAGATAATTGAGCTATGCAAGAAGTTGTTGGACACTTCATTGATGGAAGGACTTAGCAAGATAGTGTGGGTGGCCATCCTTGGGGTTGGCATTCTGAGTGCTATGGACCTCCACCGACACATGGATTTTGGTACAAACATGCCCTTGCTACCCTTAATGAATTTCACACCATGGACATCAAGATGCACCACTATACTTCTCAGCCAATGGCTACTTTTCTCCTGCAAGAGTACAGTGTGGAGCAGGTTCTTAAGGTTTCCTGGAAGAATCACTTCAACTTTTTGGTGCAAATTCACAGTGAGTAGACTCTAGGTCTACCCTGCTCGGCCCACATGTGTCATATATTTTGTCCCTGCTTGCAACCTGTTAGATGAAAAGGAGAAGAAGAAAAAGAAAGAGAAGAAGAGAAACCTACTAACGAGCTCCTTTTTTCCTTGCAGTTATGGCTAGAGGTTGGACCTGAATGTTTTATGTTCATTTCCCTCCTTTTGCTTCTTAATATTGCTTACCTCATTTTCGGTTTTGTTGGATTATGCTCGAGAAAGCCTCATGTTTAACTCTAAGAATCAGGTCGTACATCACATTGTAAATTTTGTTGATAAATATAATATAGCCCTTATCTCTTGTGTTACTTGGGTTATTGCTCTCAAAATTTTGAAATAATTACAATTTTTTTACATATGTACAAAACTGCTAATTTTTTTTTTAAAAAATAACCGTGTATCTTAATGGAAAACACTTAGATAAATACCATTCACCGATATCTCTAAAGCACTATTCTCCATTTCTTCAAGTTTGTACATGTTCTTTCTTTTGCACATGCTATTTTGAAAAGGGCCTCTTGACAGTGATCTGGATTTTGTATGTTGTCCTGATGTTGCATCATATTTGTCATATTTTAACACTAAGCTCCTTCTTTTGGATTCTAGGTTAGGATTCCTTTTGCCCCAAAAACACTTTATTGTTTATTGGCGATGTATCATGGCTCCACAACCCTTTTTTCTATACTTCTTTGATATTGGGGTTTTCCCCTTATGATTCAAAAACTTAGGAATTGTTGGGTATAATGATCCTGCATGGACCAAACTCGACTATTAGCTTCCTAGGGAGATTAATAATCTTCCCAACAATGGTATATATTTTTCCCCCCTTTGGGTTTGTGACACTCATACAAAATGCAACAAGATGCTCTTCATTTTCCCTTTTGTCTTTTAGAGTGGGCATGGAAACTGTATTGTGTTGACCATTTTGTACATGGATTAGAAAATCTTTAGAAAGATCAGGGCTACTCAATACTGGTGCCTTAGAGAGGATTGCCTTTCTTTGCTTGAAAATTGACATACTCCTGGAAGTCTGCTTGAATAGTGGGTTTTCCTTAAACATTAGGGTGGATGGCCTTACCATATCTATGAATGTTGATAGGAATTTGTAGATGAAATTAATCATTCCTAGGAAAAGCAGCAAATCCTTTGTTTTTCAGATCCTCTTAGGGTCTGTTTCCATTTTCACCTTTAATTTTGTAAAGTAAAGTCTTCCCTTGGGGTTTTATGAGGAAATACCCTTCTATAAATTGTTGGTGTTCCCAAAAAATCTTCACTAGATGATCCAAATGGTCATCTTTAACTGTTAGGTCACCTAGATATATAGAAATAATTTGGTTGATAGATCCTTTTGAAGTGATACATATTTCCCATTGAAGAGTTGTGTTGGTTTCAAGGAATCTGAATGGTGACTTTGAATAGGTGAATGTTTCCCATTTGATGGCAGTCATCATGCTGTGATGGTTGGGTCTCTCTCTATAGATTTGATTGCATCTTGGACAACCATATTTCAAAGAGAAACTCCCTGATGAGGTAGGAGTCTATGAGAACTACTTTGATAGTGAAGAGGGGTAATGATTTCTTAACAAAATCCTTCTTAAGTCCCAAAAATCAAGACAAGGTCAGAGCTTGCCACTTCTTTTCCAAACTAGGACCAAACATGATACCCAGGTCAAAAATTTGATATTGCACCTAATCCTCGATTTGAACTTTTGCAACATGGAAACCACAACCTTCGGGTTGACCAACCTTTTTCTTTGTAGGATGGACCTGGGTATTTCAACCAGGTGAATTGTGTGTTGAACTATACCTGGGTCATAACTTTTGAGATCGTATCTAAAGTATAAATCCTTCAGCTTTATTTTGTCCCTGTAGGGGGCTTCCCCATCAATTTTTAGTCTTCTATCATTTCCAATGTCGGGTTGTTTTTGATCTTTGTCAGGGATCAGAGATCAAACAATGGTTTGCACCACATTCTACTCTGTTGGGTTGGAAACTAATTTTAATTTTGATTCAATAGGAAACATCTGCCCAACAGTACTATTTTGTGGTCGAGGTGTCATTAGTATATCAAAAGCTTCCAAAATTTTGATGAGATCCCATGCTTGATGTATGTAAGCTCTTAGCCTTGTACTTTTTTCAATCGTTTGCTTGTGGATCTAGTCTACAATTATTTTTGAATTTTTAAAGGTTGGGATCTTACTTGTGTCCATTTTCCCAACTAGAATCAACCCATGGATCAAAATTTCATATTCAGTATCAATACTAGGGCACGAAAACTGAAGAGGGGAGTTTTTGGGGATTTTAGATCCTATTGGAAACACCGATTAGACAACCATTTGAGAGGCAACCCTACATTCGGCTTCATCAAAATCTATGCCCTAAAAGTGATCATCATACGGGTAGTTGGATTTTTCCTGATCCTTTATTAGTTTCAAAGAGACTTGATCCCCATCAAAAATTGAATAAGTGCTTAGCCCTGCAATATGGAAATTTCCAAATGGATTGGAATTAATGAACTAATTGGGTAGCCCTTGTTTCTCAAGAAATTTCTCCCTTGTATGCTCCTCTTCTCTTGGAATTTCTACACAATATCTCTCTTGCTAAAGGGTAGAGGTATAGTCATTCCTAAAACATAGATTTTCCTCATCCACAATAAGTTTGGGATAGAAATATTTAGATAGAATCTTCATCTTCGCCCCATGTTTGGTTCTCAATATTAGGTGAGACAAATCTAGTTCCAGGTATCTTCTAAGTTTGGTGATGAAATCTCTTCATAGACACATTTCAAAGACTAACAAAATGTCTATTATTACCACTTCCTGAGTGACTGTTTGGCTTGAACAAGAGAAAAGGGTCAAGGATAGATCCTTTATCTAGCCAATAGTTGGGACCTTCTTCCCATCTAGTTGCATGATTCCCTTTTTAATGGGTTCATATCTGAGTTTTAAAGCATCCACTACTTGTTTTGGCATAATGGTCATGCTAGCGCCCGAATCAATCATATTATTATACAACAATTTGTCTCCTACTATAAGTGTTAAAAATAAAAGCGTGGGATTTGTTTTTCTTACCTCCTCTTTTATATTGCCTACATCATTTTCATAGCTTGTTGCTTTTGGATCTTGAGGAGGAAGCATGGATCTGTCATTTCTACTTGATCACATTGTTGAGTCGCATCCGCATGTGGGCCTTTGTCTCCCACCTTTAACACTTCTTAAAGCAGTGTTTTTTGCTCAAGAATTGATATGACATACCACAATGATACATTGGTCAGTGCCTTCTTCAATTGTTCCACCACATTAAGCACCCCAATTGTTTGGAGTTTAGGCTTAAATGGTGGTATTTCCCTTGTTTTCAGAAGAAATTTTTTTAACGTGACTGGGCTTGGTGTTTTGTTTGCCTCTTTGTCTATCGACGGTGCATTGGGTGACAGTGAGAAAGGTTGAACGAGGGGCAATGAAGCCCACTCCTCTAGGGGAACAATCATCGAGATTGTGGGCATGGAAGAGATTGTTGTACATATTCTCCTGTCAACCTTCTCATTGATCTTGTGTTGTAATCTGACTGCACTTGTGGAATCCCAGTTGTTGGATTTTCATTTTTGAATAAAGCTTATTCCTCTCCTAACCATGAAAAAAAGGCCTAGTCAGGTGCAATGTCTAGCTCCTGAATTCCTTGCATTTATGCTCTAAAATGAGCATTTTCCTTTTCGGATAATCCAAACTTGTCCATATTCAAGAGCATGCCCTTGCTTCTATATTTGGACACCTTCTACTGCATATTTCCTCTTGGGAAATCTTGGGCATATGGCTATCACTACATGGGAAACACTAGACATTTTCATCTTTTTCCAAGTTTTTTTTGCTTAAGACTAGCTATTTATTTTGGCTATCTTTGACTGTCTGCAATGGTGTGGTGGTCAGGACTATATGATTTGCTAACATGGCCTATTGACCTCCTCCTCTATAGAATCCTTGGTAGGAATTCTGTTGATAAGAAGAATTTCCTCCACGGTAGGCCTGAGTGGTCTATTTTGAAGGTGCACCTATTTTTTTTTATGATGAACTCTTTAGAAAAAGTCCACATGAGGTCCTTCATATCGATGATAGCTAGCACCATTGAAGAAAAACCCAACATGCTTGCTTGAGTGGCAAGATACACAATCATAGACTATGGGGTTACCAACTTTAATTGCGCTATAGGAGTGCTTGAGGTGGCTTCTTCTCGGTGGCTGGAAATTTTTGAAAACATTAGCATCGATAGTTGAGGAAGAAGCTTTTTGGTGTCAATTAGACTATTCTTTGTGCATATCGCTACTTTGTATGTGTTAGGAAAAATATCCCCTCTCATAAAGGTTATCATGAGTGCGATATCCAGGTTAAAGGCCTTCAGATAAAACATGAGCACCATAGCGGTCTAGGGTCTAATAGTCATGGGGATCCTTTACCAGATCTTGTGGAACCTAGTGTTTACATCACTCATGGCTTCATGTGGAGATCTCTTGTTGGTAATTAGTTGTTGCAACAATAAGGAGTGATCTCCCTTTTCTAAAAATCACTTGAACAGGTGCTCTCCACGTTGGTCCTAGGAGATAATAGAGCTTGAGGCCAAAGATTGATACCAATCTTGAGCTTTTCCCTTAAAAGAGGTAGCAAGCAACCATAAAGCAATATTCTCCTCCGATATGTTATGTACCTTACATACCTCTTCTATATCTTGCAGGTGTTTGGAAGGGGTTTTGAAATATTCTTTGGAGAATATTGGGATAGCCTTAAGGGAATTAGTGAGTATAGTAGGCCATACATCTGGGTGTGTGGGTGGCTGTAGTGGGTTGCCACTATCCCACATTACAAAATTTCTAGGAGCTAGGGGAGGTACGTGGGCCATAGAGAAGATATTCCTATGGATTAGATATATAGTTAATCTTATTTGGAATTTTAGGCCTCTGAGTGGAGTAGATAAATCTCTGGACACTAAGCTTTGACTTCTCACTCTATTGATCCTTATAGATGATACAAAACCTATAAGCCTTCTCCTCCTAGGGATTGAGGTAGGTAACTAAGAGTATTGGATTCTGGGCATGAAACTTCTAGTTTCCTTCCTTAGCCTGATTCAAGAAATATTTTTTATTTCTAATCAGGTATTTGGAAAACTTCTAGTCCCACCGAGCATGCTAGAAAAAGAATTATTGATCATCAAAGCTTGCACCTCTCTGACAATCTTATGAGAAATTCAGCAAGTGGGGGACAAATTGTGTCTCATTGAATATCTCTAGGGTTTTTATAGAAAGTCGATTCCTCTTTGGGGATTTTGAGATAAGGGAAAAAGGGAAATGTAAAAATAAAACACAAAGGGCAATGTGCCAAAGCTTTGACAACATTTCAAACCCGAATCATTCCTATGTTTGATATAAATAGACACAAAACACCACAAACCTTCATTGTTGGAAAGAGAAGGAACAACAAAGGTTAACTTCAAGCACAATACAGACTTTAAAATCTTTCCACAGGTAGTGTTCATTTAGGTTTGATCAAACATAAAGATTTTTCAAGGGTAACAGAGTAATATTTCAGAAATTACATGAACTCTCCCTCCCAATACAACATAGCATAACAAAATAACAACTTTTAGGAAAATAGAAAAGTTCCAATGACATATTCTAGTTCCCCTTAATCCACTACTTTACCACACAAGCATAAAGCATGGAAATGCATTATTTAAACTATCTAGATATAGCTTGCAAGACATAGTGTTTCATTCAAAATGATAATATAAAGAAAGAAACCTAAAAAAGGCCATACATGCACAGTCTCAATAATTTCAAGTCTCAATAGTTCATGCTTTAATATTAAATGAACTTTGAAATAGAGGTCGGATGCCAATCCGACAATAGTTTAAACCTTAATAGATATAAAATTCCAAAAAGTAAAGTAGTTCTATAACTTGTTTATCAAACTAACTCTAAAACCCTAAGAAAACTTAGAAAAAAATTCTTCCAACAAAGAAAATATCCTGGAAATAAAATCCATCCTTTTGTACTATGTCGCCACCCTCCTCATATAGCTAGGAACAAAATAAATGCAGCCTCAGTCCAAAAGTAAATAACACTAGGTGTTGATAGTTGATAGCACATGATCTGATAAAAAAATATTTAGTTAGGTCACCACGATCTTTGCACATCAATTCCCAACTGCTGCATTAATTCCTTTAAATATTTTTGCAAAGATAGAGTCTCATAAATGATTGAATCCCAAAAAATAACCTAGAAAAGGGCTTAGTGGATCGATAACATCATTCCCAGGCACTGCCTCAAAGACCTGATCCCAAAAACCAAGAAAAGAAGAAAAAGGAAAGACTAGCCAACTCTATCAAACTCCTCAAATATGTTGCTTCATAGGAAGTACCAATAGCCTGCAATGAAGAGATGATGTATCGATAAGATGGAAATTCCTGAGCTCATGAATATAGCTCCCAAGAGAAGATCCAATGAGTCAACACGTGTCTTCTACTTTCTCCTGAAAGGAAGGCACAAAGATGAAATCTGTGCAACCACCATGTGGCGTATTCCGCATCTTTATGATGATTTCATTTGAGTGCAGGTGCACCCAAAGTTGAAGTCATTTATGCAAATCAAAAATAGAAATGATTGAAGAAAAGAAATGTTCCACAGAAGGATCACCCTTCTGTCCATATTTCTCAAATCTAGGCAACTCTACACCTTGTGGCATTGGTGTTTGCAATATCTCCAAAGACAATGGGCTGCTTTTGACATAATGTGGGTGGGCCATTTTGATTTTGGTTTATGGAGATTTGACTTTGCATGGATGAAATAGTTTGGAAGACTTGTTATATGAGAGGGTCATTACTTGTGGTATGAGATGGAAGTGAAAGTGGTGATGGAGTGTATGTGTTGGTAGGAAAAAAGAATGGAATGTTGATAGGTGGTAATGTGGTAGGAGATAGAATGTGTGATGCCACATAGGAACTAGGGATGCTAGAAGGAACGCCCAAGGAAGGAATCACATTACTAACTTGTTGCATTGTTGTTGTGACCTAAGGAGTAGTATAGGTAGGTATTGAGGTAATTGTTGAGGGAGGGGGAATTTGAGTTCCTCCTTGGATCGGGACATTGTTTGCTGGTATAGGGGCACTAGAGGTTGAAGGAATATCTTTTCCAAAGATCTCAACTATGTTTCTCATAAGGGCAAGGCCATCTTCAGTGTCAAGCATGCGGTGAATTTTTTCTATGGTTGGAATTGCAGTAGTTGAAATGTTGTCAAGGCTTACTTTATGTAGTATGTTTAGTAAATATTCATGAATTTTAACTATGTTTTCTTGTGAGATATTATCATTCCTTTTTTTAACTTGCATGCTAATTGAAGGAAAAGAGTTGCTAAGGGTGTTATCCATGCCTCATGTAATAGTGTCAATGCTAGGATTGGAAGCTCTAGATAACCCAAGATCCATGAGTTTGTTATCATGGGATGTCATGAATCTCGAACTTCTTCTCACTATGGTATTAGCAATAGGACACCAAACACTCATGCAAAGGTTACTAAATGTGGGATGGGTGTAAATGAAATGCAAACTAAGAACATTGAAATGCTTATAAGTGATATTTTGGAAAGTAAAATAGAAATGCAAAAATAACAAACATAAACTCAAAGACTGAACTATAAGTGCCAAAAAATGCAATGAAAAATATACAAGGGACTGATTCGCCCAGGGTGGCAAATGAGTCCAGGTAGTTATTTTTTTGAAAAAAAAGAAAGAATTTTTAAATTGGATTATATGCTTTTTATGTTTTCTGATGCAACTATGTGATGAAAATGTAGAATTTTATTATTTTTTAATGTAATTAAGTGCAATAATGCAAGCTAAATGTGCTTTTCACTAATGCAAATTTTCAAACCCTAGGATGCAAATTAAACTATGCAAAATGCAATGCAATGTTAATGCAAGATAACTCTAGGATGTAAATGAACTCCAAATTAGAAATATGATTCTCTAAATGCAAGTTCACCAAAATAAAATGAAGATTTTTTCGTGGGGGAACTCTCTTACATTTTTAGGGTTTTGGACCTAAAAGGAGAGAGAGACAAAAACATTAACGCTTCAATCAAGAACAAACCCTTGAGATTCCAATGCAATGGAGATTGAAATATGTCAAATGGGATTGTCCTAAAGGATAAAAGTAGATAAGAGGGGTTCACCACCAAGCATAAACTTGGAAAATGCAAGATTTTTAAAAACATACCGTGACATGCAAAAAGACCTAGAATGCAAATATAATGTAACATAAAACTATAAGATTGAAAGTGTGAACCTCAAAACTAGAGAGAGATGGAATGAATCTCTAAAATATTGAAATTACTACTTTTTATGCCTGGTGGGACTCATATGCCAAGATGAGCTACTTAGTCCTGCTTCAGGTGAACTATGCTAGAACAAGTTTCAAGAAAATGGGTACTCAGATCTGCAAAAATCTTTGACAAACTCCTACAATAGGACTCATTCACGACTAATGGAGAATCAACTCACTTCCAAATTTTTGGAAATTCAAAAGCAGAATCTAAAGCTCTTAGTTTTCTCTTCTACTCCTAGTTTATATCCATGTTTGAAACTGCAATATTCAATGTGTAGGTCTTTTCCAAGCCTTGTTTGCAACTTTGAAAACTTTGAATTTATTTGAAAATTTGATGGAAACTTTCACAATATTTCTCCTTGATAAATCTAAAACCTATACCTACAAACCACATGCAAAGAGAGGGAAAAAATGTTGTGGGTTTAGTGGATAGGGGTTTTCCTTGGTCAAACCCCTTGTTGGTAATTAAACCCTTAAAATAAAATGAAATAGAATGGAGAATGATGAATGAAAAAATGGGGATGTTGTAACTCACCAAATCCAAGTAATAAGATGTTGCAAACATGTAAATAATGGCTCCAATGGATGTGGACTTGAACTCTAGCTTGATGTTGATAGACCTTGAATGAAGCACTTGCTTGAATCGCACAATCCTACATCACAATTGTTAGCTCTAAAACAACATGATGCAACTAGTCTTTGACATGATGATTGACACTTGACAGATGCTCTTGAAAGCTTTATGATCTACCCTTGAAATGTCTTGAATCCTCTTGTGAATAAGAATGCTTGAATACTTGAATGCTTGAACGCTTGAACGCTTGAATGCATGTTAGATTTCCTAGGTATGAAAATGAGAGAAAATACCTCATATTTATACTCAATTATGCAATAGTTCCCAAAATTACAACACTACAGGCCGACCTTAGATCTTGAAGAATAAAAACTTGCTAGAATTTTAAATCAAAATTTAATTTTGAGTTAATGGGGACTCATTCACCACCATGGGTGAATGGGTCCCACCTAAGGGACTCATTCACCCAGAATGGAAAATGAGCCCCACCTTAGGCAATTAAAGTGGGCTTCGAGATTTTTAAGTTTTAAATATTGTGTATCAGGATTATTCTCAAAAATACACTTAAATAATGCTCGTGGATGCAAAATGGGGCCAATTAAAGCATAAGAGATCTTGATTATTAATGAAAATCCTAGAGAAATGTGAAAGTGTGTTACAACACTTTACAACACCTAGCAATAATGCTTGGTAAATGATAAAAAGAGGTTATTTAGGTGAAATATATTAACAAGACCTTAGAAAAGTGTGAAAGTGTGTTACAAAACTTAGGTAAGGTACGGTTTAGATCCCTTTAGTTCACAAGGGCCCAAGACATAATGTGAATTTGTTAACCACATTACAACACTAAATCAATGAAAAACTAAGCCAAAATCCACAAGAGGGAACCAAATAGGTGTGAAATTGTCTAGAGATCCATTTTTCTACATTACATGTTTTTTTAAAAATTCATAATAAAATGGGAAGGTATTAAATATACAAAAATATAATTTTCACACATATTATACAAGATGGTATACATGCACTATGAGCTTTATGAAATATATTTCAACCTATTTTGAATTATGTACCTTTCACATTTAGAAATTTTTGCAAATTCAAGGATTTATTGAGAAAAATCTCATAGAATTCTATGAATATAGGAAAAACAAAATGGATTTGTTGAGAAAGGTTAATAAAATTTAAAGAAAATAAAACTATAGGTGTACAACTAAACTTTGTAAACTTTACTAGCATCCTCACAATCTATGCAAAACATGGGAGATTTAAAATGAAGTGCATCAACATCCATCAAATCATAATGGAAGGGCCATAATTTTTAAGTGTGTGTTGTTTAAATTCTATGTTGTTTAAAGTGTCTGAGATTAACTTGCAACCTAACAAGTGAGTGAATCAACCTTAGATTTGAATTCTTTTAATGGTTTTGAAATTAATTTTTGATGAAATACAATGATGCAACTAGTTAACTATGAAAATGTAGCATTTTTCATGAATTATGGTAAACTTGAAACTAATATTCAAAATTGGAATCCAAAAATGAGCAGAGAAAACAATGATGCATTTGTCATGTAATTTGAAGATTGATTTTGGTGGAAAAGCATGCCAAGGGTGCCCTAACTGGTATTTCAAAACTAAAATCTAACTTCACAAGCCTTAGGTCCTTGGTCTATGGCTTCTTCCTCCTAGATATTGTTGTCTTATCTTCATCTATTACTGACATAATTAAGTTTTCATATCTTTTCAAGTTGTAGGGCTTGAATCCATGAATGAGAAATTTCTCTTTAATCTTATTACAATCCTCTTTAGATCTATAACCTACACACAAAAATGGATAGTAATGGTTTTTTCATATAGTGGCTTGCCTCATTCAAACACCATGTTGGAATTTCTACCTCCATAATGGTAAAATTTACATCTGATACAAAAGGCGTATGCTTTTAAAGGATGGAGGATAATTATAATGGAGTAAAGAATTGACAACTTTCTACAACTCATCACTCAAGCCTAGTATCCTTGAAGAACTGAAGTCATTCTTATCACCTTTAAGGATTGATTGTAATTTAGTTTGATATGATTTGAAGACATGAAAGTGTTAGTACTCAAAACAAATGATGACAAAACATGAACAAACTTACATAAAGACACACGATGAAGGATTGAAATGATGACTGACTAAAAATAATTCTCCAATAATGTTGATAAAACTACTCTTGACTACCCTTGACTAATTTTAGGATCTCCATTTTTCTCAATAATTTTCCTTCTTTTTTTCTAGTTGAAAAGATAAAATATCTAGGTATTTATATGCAATTATTCTAATTTATAGAAAGTTAGATCCTAATGGCTGATAATTAGGATTTGAATTGTAAATAATAAATTACCAACACTGACATATTTAAATTTGGGGTGAGGCCAAGGGTGTAGGGAACCCTAGTTTAGATCTCACTTTTTTCAAGATCCAAAGTGTTAGAGGAAAAATATTAAATGCATACTTTGATCTTTCATATTTGATTTTCTAATAAATATTAAAAATTGGCCTCGGAATGCATAATTTAGGAAATTAGGTGCTTAATTAGGTCCAAGCACATAAGAGAGAAAAATCTAATGTCATATTATCAAGGTTGACAATTTACAATGCTACATTTAGCCCTCATTTTAGTGAGAGTATGAACTTATGCTAAGATTCACACTAAAGTAAGAATATGTCAAGAAGGGTTCAATTGTCCAAATATTGAAGAGATAGGATGGAAATGAATCTAGGGGAATGTGTAAACCCCTAAGATTCAATATCCTATGGAAACACAATATGAGGACAAAGGAACACACATGTCAAGTGAAATGTAGTATGGAAAACATAAAGTATACATGGTGAAGACACATAACATAATATAATGTAAACATAACATGAACACAAACATGATTCCAACACGATACAAAAAGAAAAAAGTTAGTAAGTTAAACAAATTTGAGTCGATAAGGAAAAGAGATCTTAGTCTTAAATTTGTCTCAAATACTTGTTAGGATTAGGTGCCATCCACCTTGTAAATCCTATCTCATATATTATAGCTCCAACATCCTTGGATAGTGTCTCTAGGCACTTAGGGTGAATTGGGAAAGTATTTTATAATATTAATTCTTACCATTGTTTGTAATATACTCATAAGGGTTGATGGGTCACTAGCATCGATAAAGGTGATTTGTGGACATAAATATTTAATATTGTTTTCCCCACATGTGGATGCCTAAAATGGGATAATAAATTATAAGGAAAAGATAAATGAGTGACTACTAGTATTCTCCAAGTGGGAGCTTGGAATGAGACAAGAAGTGCATCTTGGTATTTCACCATTTATTACATTTAATTTGTAATGTTTATCTCACAAGTTTGGGTGCCCAAGTTGGAGGGAAAGTATTGGAGCCAAAATTAGTGTCCTTTTGCATTCTAAGGAGGTAATCCAAAGGTTGGGGATGTTTGGAATGAAGGATCATCTTTGGAGCATTTTTTGGGGCTTTAGATGTATTCACACTTCTATAGATTCAACCTCTTGGATGTATAAAATATGAGCCATAGATGGATGTAGAGTTCCATTGCAGGTACAAAGATAGTTAAGGAATTAAGAGGTTTTTCATAGGTGCGTAAGTGCTACCATGGTGGATGAAAATATGATAGTAGAATTGATTGTATTGTAATCTCATTTGTTTGAAGATAATGCATACTTGGCATCTCTTCTTAGTGGAGTTTTTCCTGCAAGGGTTTCTCCATGTAAATCCTATGTGATGTGATTCTCTTGTGTTTCTAATTTGTGACTCATTGCTGCTATCTTATGGTAATGTTATTATTTATATATTTCTATTTTAATTTCTCATAAGGTGGTTTAATTAAGCATGATATGTTGGATGATATTTAACATCATTAAGAAGTTGGATCTAATCATGGTAATTCTAAATTAAGGAAACTTAATTTTTAGATTTGCATACAAGTTTTGGATTTTCATGTTACTATAATCTAAGCTTTGAATTTTATCCATTGAAGTCATATTTGGATAGAGATTGGATTTCTCATCAATCAATATTAATCCTATTTATTTCTCATCATTTGGAATTAGAGATGAAGGTTAACTAGGTTATGGGTATTCCTTTTTTGATTTATGATCTTGGAAAGCTTGTGGGAATTTTTTAGAATGAATTGGAGATTTTTGGAAGGCTTATGAGGCAGCACTAAAATTTTTATTAGTTAATGTTTAATAGAAAAAGTAGGCTTTATCACCATGAGTGAACAAGATGATAAACCACTAGATCTTTTTCGTATTAAAACACTCAATTGTGAGAGCTAAAAAATGCAAATAAAAATTAGTAATGATACCTAGCTATTATAGTAACTATGGGGGATTTTTTTAGACCATAAAAATTTGTGTACCTGGCCAGAAAGTTGTTATTTTTGAGCTATGGATGACTCATTCGCCTTCAGTAGTGAAAGGGTCCTTTTAGGGTTTCAAAAAACTGATTTCAAGATCATATTCCTTGATATCTGCACTCTTAAAATCCATGTTATCAAGTTCTAGAAGCCTGTATGCAATTCTATAGAGCTCTTTCCATGATCTTGCACTTCGAAGGACAACTTTTGTAACTTTACAAATTTGATAATCTTGCTCCAAATCTTGCTCAACTTAGTCTTCAAGCTGTAAATCTACAATTACACACTCAAGGGAAAAAAAAACTTGTTTTGTTAGTGATTGGGGGTTTTCCTCTGTCAAATCCCTTGTAGGTAATCAAACCAATTGATGAAATAAGAAAATTGAAGCATGAACATGAAATATGTAAATGATTTCACCTTGAACATTGTCTTGTGAAACAAATCTGCAAACTATCATGAAGTGGCCATGAAGAATGTAGATCTAGGATCCTTGGAGATGATGTGAACAATGGTTGTAAGTAGATCTTCAATGCTATATCAATAATCATGGCTCAAAAACATGGATGAATGCATAAAATCCTTGAAATGATGATATGGTCTTAAATTGCTGCAATAAACACTTGAAATCTATCTTGAAATGTCTTATGAATGATCTTGAAATGCTCTACAATGCTCTTTCACTTGATCTCATAAAGTCACACAAGTTTTGCTAGCAGAAATAATGTGAATTAACACCTAGGTATGTTTAGGATCATCATGGAAAAAATAGGCCCTTAAGTGGAAAAAAATTCAGAAAAATTAGAGTTAGGGGACTTGATGTATAAATTTGAATAAGTTATCTATATTATTTCAAAAATATGTAAGAATAGAATATGCAGAAAATTAAATGTAGTTTCTAAACTACTAGGTTTATTTTAAAAAAAATCTATTTGGTGAAAATTTGAAATTTCAATGTAGTAGTACTTAAATTTTAGGGAAAAAATAAGTAGGTGTCTGTCTAAAAACCCTAAACATAATAAAATGATAATATTTTTCTATATTAAGATTTTAGATATAAGTAGAGGACTCATGTCTAGATGTGACACATACTTTTAAAAAATATAAAAACTCGTATGTATAACCACCTTAACTTGGTCAAAACTTCATGAAATTCAATTTTTAATTTTTTCATCCTATAGTGTGTGAAGCATAGAATGACACATGTTTTGAATTCAAAAAATGTGATACCATTTGAAAGTTGTAGATGTTTCTCAATCAACCTACCAATTAGGACTTTACTCGTAATTCAAATAGAAAATGAATAATAATTATTTATTAAATTCAAAGTAAAACATAATTTATATTGGTGGAAAGCTGAGAATCTCCTTTAAATACCCTTTTCATTTTATCAATTTTGGGTAAAAAAGGGTCATTAGCCACATACCCTACAAATACCCATCATATCGCCACTTTTTGGCCCATCATGACCCTACACATACCCACTTTATTTATACTAAATTAGGAGATTAATCCCAAAATCCAAAGAATTAAGGAAAAACTGGATTTGGAAAAAAACATTATTAAATTCCTACCATAATGAAATTAAAAAAAGGGGGGTCTTGTTAAAGTAGGACCCATTCGCCATCTTGAGCGAATGGGTTCTGGTTAGGTTTCTAGGATCAAGCTTCGGGGGACTAAAAGAAGGCTAAAAAACCATTCTAGATCAATTGAGAAAGGGGGGTCCTATTACAAGAGGACCCATTTGCCATCATGGGTGAATGGGTTTTGGCTCAACTTACTAGGACCAAACTTTTCCCAATGAAATAATATGTTAATTAAATTATGATTGTCTAGATAGATCTTTGGGAGGTGTCAAAATTAAGGCCTAAATTTGAATCAAAAGGGGTTAATAACTCCAATTAACCATAATTAATTAAGAACACCTAAATAAGTGTGAAAATTCCTTAAAACACTTAACAACACTTAAACAAGGTGCATATTATGTACATTTTTATTGAAAAGGGTCCCATTAGGCTTAATTAAGCAAATATATCCTAGAAAAGTGTGAAAGTGTGTTACAACACTTTACAACACCTTTGCAAAGGACCAATTAAGGCATGTATTAGTTAAATAAAGGTCCTAGAATAGTGTGAATGTGTACAACATATTACAACACCACTCCAAGACACCATTACTTCACTTTTAATATCAATTATCAAACCAAGTAAGGAAAAATACTACTTTTTCCATTACTACATTTTGCCCTCACTTTAGTGAGAGGATGACCCCATGTCAAACTCACACTAAAGTAGACACCCAAGACACTTAAGTATGCATAAATTTAACAAAGATAATGATCATACCCTATCAAAGGCCAAGAAAAATAAAAATAAAGGATAAAGAACAGCCGACTCAACATGATGAGAAGCGGTGGTCATTTATCCATAACATGTGTTGCTCACTCTGGGGTAGTGGAACCTTAGTCTATCCACTAGGTGAGCTATCCCAAAATATGTGTATGCTCACTCTAGGGTAGTGGAACCTTACTTTATCCACTAGGTGATTTATCCTAATGAGGTGGAAAATGAGAGAATCATATTAGCCTCTCATACCATACATAAGTTATCCTCCTAACAAGTTCGATAAGGCACCATAGTGAAAATACTTTTGTAAATGATTTTGAATTTCATGTACAAATTTTTATTAAAGGGGATTTTTCTTTGTTCATGTAATGATCTTCCTCTTAGGGAGCATTGTGCCTAATGTCTCTAAGAGAGGACAAGTCAAAAGTGTCAGATTGTCACCCATGGGATCCCTCATTTGCATCATGCCATGATAGTAGATTGTACACTCTTGGATGGAATAAAACCCAATGACACTACCAAGAAGAGGACACATCACAAGAAAAAGGAAAATCATGCCATGGAATTTGCCAAAATATTTCATCAATGTATGCCCCACTTTAAAGTAGTTGCTACACCATCACTATGAGAAATTCTTATAAAGTAGCCAACGTTTTTGTCTTAAGACATGAGAGCTCCCATTGAAAAACCCTATTCCAAGTCATATGTTTCTGAGGTGATCTGCGCCATGAAATAGGAAAGAAGGATTTCCCTTAAGAATAAAATGCTAAATCTAGAAATAAAAGTATATCACATGAGAGCCAACTTAAGCATGCCATCCGCATCCCAAGATTGCTCTTACATATACATGGAAGGTGGTAAACTATCCAAAAGAGACAATTGGAAAATGACATATGAAGACAAGGCTACCTAACCCCTTGCCCCCATTTAGTGTGAGACAAGGATGAGCCTAGAATGCATGATGGTATGTTGCTTCTTGCAAAAAGGAAATGATTTTTAATTAACATAAAACATGCAATAGTGAGTATCCTATGTTCCTACAACTATTTCATGGCAAGGAGCAATAACTATTGTTATTGATTATAATGAGTAGACAAAATATGGACTTGATTCCTATGTAATGAGATATTCCCACATGTAGTATCTATCAGTTCAGAATGCACCAAAGTTAAACTTGTCTTGGAAGAATCTTTTGTAAGGTTGTTGATATTAAGTGAAGGCTTGTTTGATGGTTCAATTTCTATAAAAGTACAATAACCAAGACCAGGAGTTGATTCTTGTAGGTTAGGCTTTGTAGGGACACATATACCTTGTTCTCTAGTACAACATCCTTTTCCACTATACCCAAGTTGTTTCATAAGTTCATAACCTCTTTCGTAAATCTTTTTCTTTTCTTTAGGATTTGGAGGTTGTTGATAATAAGATTCGTCAAAGTTTATTGTGGGTAAGGAAACAATTGTGGTTTACACTTTTTGGGAGATCCTGATTTTTGCTGAAATCACATATTTTTAGAAAATATAATGATTTGAGCCTTGAAAATTTCCATTTAAAGGATTCCAATTGAAGAGGGTTTGATCAAACCACCTTAAACCAATCCCCTTGGATAGAACCCCGCTAATTTTAAACCATACATATATTAGAGTCTCCTTTACACCTATCAAAATGTTGATAAAAAACCTCTTTTGTTTTACCTTTTAGGGGACCAAATGAATTAATTTAATTTAATTTAATTTATTTTTAAAGTATGTAGTCCTTATTATAAGCTTCCAAAAAAGTATAATTTAAATTAAATTAAATTTGATTATTAAATCTATTTTTTTATTTCTTGTGAATGTAGGTTTTTCATCGAAAATGAAGCTCTGTGTCCTACACATGTGGAAAAATAGTACATTATCAAAAAAATTTGAAAAATATGAGTGCATTAGATATTGAAGTCCTTGATCCAATAGAAAAATAAAATTTTAATTTTGATACATACAAAGAAAGTTACACGTTATTCGGTCTGTCTATGTCTGAATTGTAATTGGTTTGACTTTGAAACTTGATTAAGGAAAAAATATTCAATAAAACACTATGAAACCAATTGGAAGCACTAGATATTATAGTTATAAATCTAAATTTGAAAAAACTAGAATTTTATCCTTCATGGAAAAAAAATATGTGTTATACAGTGAGCATCACTCCTTAAAAATGTTGTTTACTAAAAAAAAAAACTAGATTTTGAAGGAGATGGAAAAGGAAGTGGAATCTGATTCCAAAAAAATTGAAAAAAAAAATATTTAGAATCTACAGAAAAAATTTCACAAATCACTAGTTTGCATCATCTTCAAATTTCTCACGGTTTAGCCGCTATAGGTGCCTCAAAGTGAAGATTTAGTTAGAAAAAAATATTTCAGTGTCCAGTTTGGCCAAAAAGTGTAAACCAATATTGTGGGATCACCCTTGTGTATGTTGTCTTTTCTTCTAAAGTGGTTGAGGTGGATTCTTTTGAATATTTTATTGACATTAGGGTATGTACAAGGGTATGTACAAGAACATCATGGAAAAAATAGGCCCTTAAGTGGCGATAAAATTTAGAAAAACCAGAGTTAGGCAAGTTGATGTAAATATTTGAATAAGTTATCTATATTATTTGAAAAATATTTAAGAATAGAATTTGTAGAAAATTGAATGTAGTTTCTAAACTACTAGGTTTATTTAGAAAAAAAAAATCTATTTGGTGAAAATTTGAAATTTCAATGTAGTAGTACTTAAATTTCAAGGAAAAACAAGAAGTAG
>VDFB02370709.1:0-11466 GCA_007258455.2 Sequoia sempervirens | reverse complement strand
ATAAACTTTAATAAAACAAAAATTGAGCAGTACATTTTTTTAAAACAAATAAGAAAACTATATTCATGTTCAAGAGGATTAAAAATTAATTGAGCAGTACATTTAAAAAAAAAAACTAAGAAAACTATATTATTGTTCAAGAGGATTAAAAACTTTTGATGGGACTCAAAAAAGTATAAATAGAGAAAAAAAAATTCCTAAATTGTGATCAAAAGAATATAAATAGAAAAAAGTCAAAAGAAAATACCTTCACCATTTTCCACAATGAATGTGTTTTCTTGTCTTTTTTCCATCTGGACATATCTCCCCTTTCATGTAAATTTTTTCTTTGCATTGAAGCTAATTTTCCTCAAAATTTTGTGGGAGAGAATTTGCATTGCCAGCTTTTCTCCCATGTGTACTGAAATTCCCATTATAAAAAAATAGCATAGCACACATGCAATTTTTTTAAGTGATTTGAAACTAGTAAGTATTAAAATATGAAAGTTGTAACATTAAATTATAAAAAAAGGAAGTTATGATATGAAGTGAATAAATGAAATGTTTTCTTCAATTTCCTCTATTACTACCACAACAACACAATGACATTTCTAATTTGGGATCAAATAAAACATTGTTTTTAGAAACAAAAAAATCAATGATTTCAATGGTCATGTTAGAAAACTAACTTTAACGTGTCAAAATGCAACTTACTTTGATGGCTGACCCATATTTGGGTAATTCTGCCTAGTACTTGCTGCCAACATAAGGTCTCTTACTAGGAAAAAATATTCATATTTTTTTTCTCCCATTTTGACATATTGGACGATACCGATTGTCAATGTCTTTTGATTTCACTTTTTATTCCAAACAAGTGAATATGAAATGACTCTTCACACATATCACATCTCGAAATTTTTAAATCTACAAAATAATTATATATTTTTCATTTTTCTTCATGATGCCATCACCAACAAACCATGGATATTTTGTTTCATAATGCCATCAAAACTAAAATTCTTAGAGCCCTTTAAAATGGATTCACACCATTGTTCATAATTTATATCTTGAATTGAAGCCAACCCACCTGGTGCACCTTTACTGGTATCAGCAATGTTCTTTCCTATAGTGCATGACAAACTTCCTGAAGTAGAAGCATTATGATCCCAGCATGCTAGTTAGCCCTTAAAATTTCTGATTGTAGGACATTGTTTGTCACATTCAATGTTTTCTCTTTCTTCATAACCTTGGATTTATGCAGTTGTTATAATCTTCAACAACTGCCCTCTTATTTGTAAATCCAATTTGAAGGTTATTAATAGATCCTATACCACTAATCTGAATAAAATTGGTGTCAGAAAATTTTTCAGGTTTATGTGAGCCTGTTTTACTCCTATGAAGAAAACACATGCCATGTGTTCTTCTTAAGCTAGAGAAACCAATTGATGATATAAATAGCATGTCTTTGCCTCAACAGAGAAAAACACCCTCACAAAAACTAAAGACTTTCTGACACCAATTTTATTCAGATTAATGGTATAAGATCTACTGATGACCTTCAATTGAAGATTATAACTACTGCATAAATCAAAGGATATCAGGTGCTGCACAAGAAAGAGAAAACATTGAATGCTTATCAGAAATTTTAAGGCCAACTAGCATGCCAAGAGCATACAACCAATTTGAAGGCATGAGTCCCCATGAAAATTTCCAAAGCATGTGTGAAGGCTGTCATTTCGACATAGGCAACGAGGATACCAACGAAGGTCGTTGTATCTAGTTTTACACCTACCAATTTCATTTCCTGGAAACGTTCTAAACCTTTTCAATAGATTAGTTTTGTGCAAATCCTAAAATCTTGCTATACCATAGGAACACATTTATTTTTGAGGGATCTCATCCCACTTTTGCATGCCTCTTCCATTCTTCCATATTTCATATTACTATTTTCCAGAGTGGTTGCGAGGACCCTCTCATTTTCCTTTCATGAAATATTTTGTTCATATGCTTTGATGGATGTCCAAACTTCTATAGGACGCCTATACTAGTGCCATCTCCTAATTGTCATTACGGGAGTAGAAGCTGTAGAAGGGCACCATACTCCCCTCTTGGCAGGATAGGTGACCTTCCTTGTCATCTTAATTATTTATTTACTTCCCCTATCCTCCTATACCAAGGAATGTGACAAATAGGAAATAAATAGGAATGTTTCTTATATACGAAGAATCAGGATTGTAATTACTCTTTTCTAAATGGTGTTGATAGAATTAAAAATCAGAAAGGTGATGAAAAAGACAACTTTAAACTGGTTTAAAAGAGAAGATAAAGTAAATACAGATGCACATTAAATTTCACACTGAGAAACAGTTTTCAGTTAAAACCCCTTTGTTCATTTGAACTACTTGTGAAATAGAAAAAGTCTTTTACTTTCAGATAGTTAAAAATTGCAAAAGAGAATGATTTGAAATTTATAATAGGGAGAATTTTTTACTCTTAATCAACTTCTAAAGGATGACTTTGATCCCACAACAGAGGAGAAGAGAATATAAATTATATATATCAGATATAAATATAAATCACAGATCATCCAAAATTAAATTTGAGTCACTTTTCAACAAGACAAGGATAAAAGTATTTATCAATTAAAATTTAATAGATTAGAAACCAACAAACTGTGGCTTTATATCAAAAGGTTTCCCATGTTTGATGGTGCACTATGCTGCCTCTAATGTATAATGTTTCTTATTTTCCTATTTAAAAGAAAGAAAATGATTTTTTTTTTTATCAATGGATACACCAAGTAAATATTATAGAATTACATTAAAATAAGAGGAAATGGAAAATAATAATGGAGATCTTGAAAATGAAGATACTCGGAAAAAAATTCTTGAATCGTCATAAAAAAGAATGTAAATAGCAGAATGTCAAAAGGAAATACCTTCACCATTTTCCACATAAAATGTGTTGTCTTGCCCTTTTTTCATTTGAGCATATCTACCCTTCCATGTAAATTATTTCTTTGCATTGAAACCAATTTTCCTCAAAATTTTGTGGGAGAGAATTTGCATGTTGCTAGCCTTTCTCCCATGTATGCTAAAATACCCATTATTAAAAAAAACATTGCACACATGCAATTTTTGAAGTGATTTGAAATTATTAAGTATTTAAAAATAAAATATGTGACATTAAACTATAAAAAGGTTATATTATGCAATGAAGTGTATACATAATTTATTTTTGATTTAAAAAAAAATTCTTTGATTTCCTCTACTGATACCACAAAACCACTCAATGACATTTCTAAAAACCTAAGATCAAATGAAACATTGTTTTAGAAACACAAAAAAAAAGAATTTCATGGTCATGTTGGAAAATTAACTAACTATAATGTGTTATGATGCAACTGCTATGGCTGACCCATATATTTAGGCATTTCTGCCTGGTACTTGCTACCAATAAGTGTTCGCTTGTTGTGCTCTGCAAACTTATTCAATATTTTCTTAGTAGAAAAAAAGATACTCTCATTTTCTTCTCTCATTCTAAGATGTTGGAGCATACCAATCGTCAATGTCATTTGGTTTCACTTTTTGTTTCAGACAAGTAATATGAAATGACTGTTCACACATATCACATATCAAAGTTTTTAAATCTACCAAACAATTACATATGTTATATTTTTTTCATGATGCCATCACCAACAAACCTTTGATTTGCTACAGCTCCGGATTTTGGAGAATCAAAACTAAAATTATTAGCGCCTTTTAAAATGGATGCACAGTAGGTCTTCTGATTGTAGGACATAGTTTGAAAGATTCAATGGTTTTTCTTTTCCCTGCAACAACTTTTATAATATTCAACAGTTGCCCTCTTACTTGTAAATCCAAACATTTTCAAGTTTTTCTGGCTTGTATAAAATTCACAATTTTATGTAGCCTGAAACTATATATCATTTTTTTTTTCTCTATTTAAACATTGCTTGGTTCTTGAAATTTTCAAGCACATTCTATCTAGTGTCTAGGAGAAATTATATATTTTATGTCATGTTGGATTGCAACCCTATGATTTGGTAATGCAAATTTGTATTCAGAGAATGGAATGTGCTCCTACAGGCTTATATATAGCACAATATACTATACTTGCTTGAGATTCTTTTCAATTCTGATTGGTTAGGTTATTATTGCAAAATTGAATTTCTAATTCTCATACATTAACTTCCTGTTGTGAATTTGAAAGCTCTATAAAAGTGCAATTAAAACTATTATTTTTCTACAGTACAATATATAGACTATTTCTCTATCAAATTTCTTTATTATTTTGTCTTATTTAGATTAAGTTTAAAACTTTTATCCTACTATGTCTTCCCTTCACCTTATACTGAAATCCTTGTCATTGGTATTTAGCTCCATCTATAAAAGATACGATTTAAGAATATATATATGTGGGGAAACTTTAACATAACTACAATGGTTTATGTTTTACAGTTATACTCTGGAGCAAGGGAATTTGTAACGCCCCGCCACGCAACCCTAGGGAAAGTTGCAATCTACTATACAAACACAACAATTTTTTTTTGTTTAAGTACAATAACAAGTAGGTTTACTATGTAATGCCAACAATCCCTAAGGCTACGCGAATGAGTTTACTTTAATCCAAACATAAACATGAAATTAAACCATTACATCACATTACTTAACAGATAATTGTTCATACATTCCATACATTATAAAATTAAATCAGAGACATAAGCATTCCATGTGATTCCAATAATATACTTTACAATATGATTACAATGCTCATTCCTCGAATGAGGTACTTCCAAAACATAAGGTTTACATTTACAAATTCCACCTCGATACAAAGAGGGGTATTAAATTACATAACAACTGAAAGAATAAGGTATGAAGACTGGGTCCCACGAGCTCTCCATCTGGAAATCTCGTCCATACGAACAAATGCCAACTCAATGGATTATGGTGCACGTTCAACCCAACCATGTGATACCCGAAGGATCACCCCCCATGCTAGGAGATAGTAACAAGGATTCCTAGGCAAGACCTTCTACCTCTAGACATAGGCTACACAAAACTAATACAAAATAAACACAAGTACACATCACATGAATAGGATGGACAAACGAATAACACTAGTACAACTCTCACATCACTGACATAGGTTACATTGCTTCTGAACTATAAAATGGTCGAGTGTCACAAATATCAAGTACAAATTGTTGACTTAGGAAGAGTATCATCGCATAGCTCATCAAGGGATATCCTCTGGGAATCTTCCTAGGCTCTGACCCCCACACCATGGGTTATCCTAGTGGCCTCTACCGAAATCCCGGCACCCAGCACTCACTCATGCGGAATCAACTACCTCTCGTGAAGACAAGATAGATGACCTTGCCATTCTAGGCCTTCTCGTCTCATCCCAAGTCTAAAGAAGCCCTTGGGTCCATGAGTGAGGCATAATTAATCTTGTTTAAAGTTTGATGCAACCTAAGCTTCTAAGAATTTATTTAGTTATCACTTAATTAAACAACTTGCAAAGAGTTTCCCTAACACCACTTTGTGTGTTGGCTCCCATTGCAAGCCACTCTTCTAAGACAACTCGTGGGTAACTACACAATCGGGGTTACACTGCGATGCGACCTAAGGAGGGCAGGCTCCTATCGGGACCTTAAGTCTCCTCACTGGCATCCACAATAGCAGGGTTAACATTGGATAAGATTTGACGCACTACCCCCCCAAGAGTCCAAAGGTTGACTATCCAAAAAGATAGCCAAAATCAAATAAACGAACCCCTATCTGGAAGACTTTAATAACACTTACTCTATTTCACGAACTTCAAAAAAGAAAAAATAACACTAAAAGCATTTTAAGCAGTTAAATAACTAATATTCGGATTTCCTAAATCCAGTCAATCACAGTTTTCATTCCTTGCATTTATCTAATCAAACACCAAATTTCATTTCACGACATTGCAATAAATAAAAACCATTCATTTATTCTTAGTTTCACAAATAAATTCATAATCAAGCATTTTAATAATTAAAGTCATTTGACTAAAATAAATCTTTCATTAACTCTCAATTTCACAATTATAATCCTAATCATAACACTTAAATAATGAAGTCATTCGATTAAGATTTTAAATCCATTTACTTACTCTAAATTTCCTATTATTTTCTTATTCAAAACATTAAATAAATCAAGGCATTTATCTAAATTCAATAAAACTTAATTTCATACTAAAATACCTTATTCATTAAATATATATAAATTCATTAAAATATCTATTAATTTAAATATTTCAATCCTCTTAATAAAGCAATTTTATTGAACTTACCAATTTATCCTTTTTTTTAAATTACATATATTAAAATATACATGTATGTATATATACTATGTATATATATCTAATTAACTATATATATACCTAAGTGTATATACCACATATATATATATATATATTTAAATAAATATTATATATATTATAATATATATAATATAATAGCTATTATATATATAATATACATATATATTATATATTAATATTAATATAAATATTAAACAATAAATATAAAATAAATCATATAAAATAAAATAAAGCGAAATCAAATTTTGTTTTGAAATGTCACCGAACCCTAAATGGCTGGTGACAACCATATAGTGCGGCATGTGTGTTACGGTCAGAGTGGCTATTGGGGCCGTAGCTTATGTGTGCATAGCAGAGTAGCCATTAGGCTGCGGCGTGGTAGCTATTTACCGCGATCGTGGCCCGTTTAGGCGTACTTACGGCGTGTGTGGGGTTCAAATGGTCGTGGCGTTATTGCATGACCTATGTGTGGGTGGCGGTGTGGTTTGACCTCCCACCCCACAACAAACAAAAATAATAATATTTTATTTCCTGCGTTTTGTCCATGGCAAAAAATACAGGGTTTCATTGGGTTTTTTCAAAAACCCAAAAAAATTTCATATATAAACAAATATATTTGTAAATATATCTATGTATTGATATGCATAGGTATATTTATAAATATATATACCCATATTTTAATTCCCAACTCAAATCGTGAAAATAATCCAAATACATTGCAAGAACAAAAATTATTTTCTAAAACAACAAAAAGGGTTTAAAATCTAGTTTTTAAATAGAGATTCCTTTGATTTTCTTCCTATTTCTTGGTGTAAGTTCTTGTTTGGTTTCCATTTCCAAATATATCTACAAGTTTGCAAGTTTGAAAGCATTTCCATGGATTTTTATTGCATCTAAAACTACATTTTCAACATTTAAATTTCATTCAAAATGAAGCAAGAAGTAGAAGGAAGAAATGATGGAACCTTGTGTTTTCTCCCCAAGATTGAAGCTTTCAACAATGGAGAATCCAAGCACTCCTTCAACTCCAAAATTTTAGCCACCACCAAGCTCTCCACCAAAAACAAAACAAACCAAGAATCTTTTTTTTTTGTGCCCACAAAAATGAAGTCTCATCTCTTTTCATAGGGTTTTCCCCCAAATTTGGCCAAACCCTAAGATGACCCACTTACTAATTTTTAAATCATTTGAAGGATATTCCAGTTTTAGATTTTTAAAACACTTTTATTCTCAATTTGAAATCTCATGTAAATTCAAAATTTCAATTAAAACTAAAAAGCTCACAATTGCAAGAATTCCAAAGTCTCCAAAGTGTGACATTTAATTACATTTCCATTTTTTAAAATATCATTTAAATCAAATCTCTAACATGATTTTCATTTCCATTATAACTTAAATCTAAATATACAATAAAGTCAAAATAGCTCTTTCATTTAAATTAATCACCATTAATCAAATTAATTAATAACTCAATCTAATTTTATTAATTAAATCAAATCCATCAATAACTAAAGAATTATTTTATTAATTTAAATAAAATAACAAATGGGATAAATTGCATTTAAATATTGAAACTAAATACATTAAATCATCATTTAGACTATATCTACTATTTAACAGTCATTAAAATAAGGAAAAATAATTAAAATAAGGAAAGGATTAGTTAACCAAAGAGGAATGAATATAAGTCAAACCCACTAAACCTGACGACTACTATGACTAGGGTGACGACTTGGCACGGGAAACCTAGCTACTATCTCCCAATCGATTACCATTGGTCAATGGAAACGCTCAAACCTGTAAAGCCAGGTGGAGTCGATGTCATGTACTTGTAAACCTGCAAGCCAAGAGTATGTCGAACATTCAATATACATATATATAATAAGACACACCGTGAAGAGGAAATCTCAGAAATCGTAGGGCGCTCGCAAGCGAGTGATACAATCTCGTCCCCTTCACCAATATAGATTCTAAACTGACAAGTCTAATCCATCAGCAATATAATTGCAACATAAAGTATTTTAAATTAAACACTAATTACACTAATTCACAACATGCCATAATGATAACATACAATTAAAATCCCATCACATCAAATATAATGTTCACATCGCTTAACAAATAGTGGTCAAAGTAACCAAGCATCAAAGTCAAAGTGCTAATAGTAGTGAAGCATATATAAAAACATTGATCAATCAAACAAGCAAAATGGAGGGGTGCTACATCCTCCCCCCTAGGGTCAGGCTTACTCCTGGAAGCATGTAAAAAAATAGGGATAAAGCTCCCTCATCCTAGCTACATCCTCCCAAGTGGATGATGTGTCATCCCTAGGATCCCACTAGACCCTAACCTGATCAATATCTCGCCCCCGAAGATCGAGCGTTCTGCGCTCTACCACGGCCACGGGTTCCAAAGCCAACTGCCCGTCCTCTACCTGTAATGCATCCTAATCAAGAACATGAGTAATTTCTAGATGATATGGCTGAAGAAATGATACATGAAAAACATCGTGAATACGCGAGAGACTGGGTGGTAACGAAAGACAGTAAGCAACTGGACCAATCCTCTCGAGTATCTCAAAGGTTTCAAAAAAGCGAGGCACCAACTTAGAGCCCTTCCCATAACGGATGGGACTCTTTCATGGATGCACCCATAAGAAAACTCTATCACCCATTGAAAACTGGCGATCTACTCTATGTGTATCTGCATTCTTCTTCTACCTATCCTGCACTGCCACCAAGTGCTCTCTGATCCTGACCACCTGTTGCTCCATATCCTGTAACATCTTAGGACCCAAAGTAACTCTATCCTCAAGTCGATCCCAACTCAAGGGAGTGCAACATGGTTGCCCATACAATGCCTGGAATGGAGGCATGCCGATAGAACTTTGAAAACCATTATTATAGGCAGACTCTACCAAATAGAAATAGTCTTCCTGTCGTGTCTGTTGGTCCATCACATACATATGCAACATATCCTCAAGGATCTGGTTGACCCTCTCGGTTTGTCCATCTGTCTCTAGGTGGTAAGCCGAACTAAAGTTCAATTGTGTCCCCATCGCATGTTGTAATGAAGTCCAAAGAGCTAAGGTGAACACTGGATCCTTGTCTGAAATAATCCGACGCGGAATACCATGTAACCTCACTATATCCTCCATGAACACTCTAGCTACGGACGATGCAGTGTAAGAAGAGAAAATAGGTGAGAAGTGTGCCACCTTCATCAGCCTATCAACTGTCACCATAATAGCATCATGTCATCTTGAGGAGTTGGGTAAACCAACAATGAAATCCAATGAGATGATGTCCCACTTCCACTCTGGCACCAAATGTGACTGTAAAAGCCCTGCTGGATGTTGGTGTTCAAATTTCACTCGCTGACACTCAAGACATCACGACACATAATCTACAACATCACGTTTCATCCCTAGCCAATAGTACAATTGACACAAATCTGCATACATCTTCACCCCAAGATGGGTTGAATAAGGTGCTCAATGTGCCTCAGTCATGACCAAGGTGCGAAGATCTCCTGAAGTTGGAATGTATATGCATCCCATATGTCTCAATACCTCATCTAAATCCATGGAATAACCTAAATATCTACCCTCAAGGGGTCTTCCTGCCTCAATCTCTGTCCTATCCTCCTGACACCAGCTATCCAATGGAAGAGAAGAGAGAATTTGGCTCCGCAAATCCACAATAAGAGTCAACGCAGATATCTCATGTCTCCTCCTACTGAGAGCGTCCACTACAACATTCTCTTTTCCCTAGATATACTTCACATCAAATTCATATTCGTAGAGAAACTCCATCCATTGCCTTTACCTAGCATTAAGGTTGGGCTGTGTGAAAATAGCCCTATGATCACTGTGCAACTCAAACCTATGGCCAAGAAGGAAATGTCTCCATCTCGTCAATGCATGAACCACTGCCGCTAACTCGAGATCATGTGTGGGATAGTTCAACTCATAATATTTGAGTTTTCATGACTCATAAGCAATGACACGACCCTCCTACATCAACATTGCACCTAATCCTTCCAAGGACGCATCTGTACAAACTACAAAGTCCCCAGCTGGATCCGGTATCGCAAGTATCGGTGCACTAGTTAGTTTTCCCTTCAAATCCTAAAATGTTGTCTCACACTTCTCTGACCACTCGAATCTCTTCCCTTTCCTCTAAAGGGAGGTGATAGGATAACCTATCCTTGAAAAGTCCTACACAAAATGCCTATAATAACCCGCTAGCCCCATGAAACTACGGATCTCTGCCACATTCGTAGGTGCTGGCCAATCTGGAATTGCTTGGATCTTTGAAGGATCCACTGAGATACCTTCTCCTGAGATCACATGACCAAGGTATTGGACCTCAATTTTGAAGAATTCACACTTTGATAGGTTAGCATAAAGCTGATTATCCCATAAACACTGTAATACCTATCGTAAGTGCTCCTCATGCTCTGCCATTGTCCTAGAATATATCAAAATGTCATCAAGGAACACAAGGGAAAATCTATCTAGGTACATGTGAAATACCCCGTTCATCAAACTCATGAACACTGAGGGGGCATTCGTCAACCCAAATGGTACAACTGTGAACTTAGAGTGACCATATCACGTTCGAAACGCTATCTTATGGATATCTGACTCGAAGATGTGAAGCTGATGGTATCCAGACTTAAGATCAATCTTCAAAAATATTGTGGCACCCTTAATCTAGTCGAATAGATCGTCAATCCTAGGAAGCGGATATTGATTCCAAATGGTCACTTTGTTCAACTGTCTATAATCAATGCATAATCAAAGTGATCCATCCTTCTTCTTCACAAAGATTACTAGTGCTCTCCATGGAGAAACACTAGGGTGAATAAAACCTTTCTCAAGCAACTCCTCAAGCTGTAAGTGAAGCTCTTTCAACTCCTGGGTAGTCATACGATAAGGAGCTCGTGAGATGGGTTGTGAACCAGGTATAAGGTCTATCCTGAAATCTATATCCCTCTGAGGTGGCATTCCTGGAATCTCATCTGGAAATACATCGAAATACTCCTGAAGAATGGGGTGACTATCGAGAGAGACTTTCTCCTCATCACCTCCTAGATCCAAATCAT
>VDFB02370708.1:0-16222 GCA_007258455.2 Sequoia sempervirens | reverse complement strand
TCATCACTCCACCTATTTTACAGCCTACTATGCCAAGAAAACCATTCATACTATAGTTTGTTACATCTACTCATTCTTTTGCAGCATTGCTACCTCAGAAATATGATAATTGAAAAGAACACCTTGTTTATTACATTAGTCACACTCTAATTAATTATGAAACCTGATATACACCTATTGAAAAGCAATGTTTAGCTCTTGTATTTGCTACTAGTAAATTGCAACACTATTTACTAAATGCAAAGATACAAGTGAAAAAATTTGATCCTCTCAAACATCTTTTCAATGAAATAGACATATCGAGATGTTTAGCTAAATGTGTTATGATGTTAGCTAAGTTTGAGCTTAATTTTTTTTTCAAAAAGAAATTAAAGGACAACCCTTGACCGACCATTTAGCTTATGCTCCTTCTCCTCTAGTGCTACCTAGTAATGATTCTTTTCCTGAACATGGTGTGTTCACAACAAGTGTTTCTGCATGGACATTATATTTCTACGAGTCTAACTATAGAATAGGTTTTGGTGCTGGAATAATATTAATTCTGCCTGAGGGAAAACCTATTCCCTTGTCATATAGTTTAAATTTCCTATGTACAAATAACACTACTGAATATGAGACCTTAATCACTGCAATACGTGATGCTTTAATTATGGGAATCACTAACATTAGGATCTTTGGTGACTCACAATTAGTAATCGAACAAATCAATGGTGACTATCAAGCTAAACATGATAAATTATCCAAATATAAAGATCTCACAATGTCCTTGTTAGTGAAATTTAACTCCTTCACCATTAATAACATCTCACAAAAAGAAAATTGATACATGGACATAATGGCTAGTGGTGCTTTTCTTATATCCCCCTCTTATCCTTTACAAGATATCATATTCACTATTCATCCCATCATGAAACCTTCCATCACTAATATCTCTATCACCACATTAGTTACCACTAAGACTGATTCGAGTGAATGGTATGATGCTATTTATAACTATATAAAAGATGGTACCCTTCCTAAACCTATTGCATGTAACACATGCACTCATCTCAAAAAATTAGCGACAAAGTACATCATCCTTTTCGATGTGTTATATCAAAATTCCTTTGACGACATTTTACTCAAATGCCTTAAGGATTCTTAAATTAATATGGCACTCGAACAAGCTCACGCCGAAAGTTGTGGTGGTCATTTTGGTGCAAAGGCCCTAGCACAAAACTTCTTCATATAGGTTATTATTAGAAAAATATGGAAAAATATTGTTATACATATGTTAGACGATGTCATAAATGTTAGTAACATAGTCATTTATTCCATGCTCTTTCTTGTGAGATCTGTGCCCAAAAACCTATTTGGTTGTTCTTAGTATGGGGGCTAGATATAATTGGAAAAATCTCCCTGCCCTCTTCTGCTAGACATATGTTTATCATAACTACCACTAATTATTTCACAAAATGGGTCGAGGCCATTCCTCTTCAATCTACGATTGTTGAGGTAATTTGTCACTTCATCCTTGAGCACATAATTGCTCATTTTGGCCTTCCTTTTGCATTAGTCTTTGATAATGCCACACCATTTAAGAGCAATGATGTGAAGAAGTTCTTGGAGACTTTCCAAATTCAACATCATTTTTTGACACCTTACTACCCACAATCTAATGGTCAAGCTGAGTCAACTAATAAAATCCTCAAACAAATTTTAATGAAAACTATTAATATCAACCACAAGGAATACCACACACAACTACATTATGCACTTTGGGCTTATTGTATAAGTGTTCGTTCTTCCACCTAATCAACACCTTATAACCTTTTTATGGATGGAGGAATTCATGCCTTTGGAGTTAGAAATCCCAACATTATAGATTTCTCTCCAAGGTTTGATTGACAATAACACTTATTGGACTGAATGATTACATCAACTTGAAATGCTTGATGAACAACACATTCACACTCTTGAGCATCTTCAAGCCTATGGCAAAAGGAAACAACATTATTACAATCTCAATGTTATCCCTTATACATTTAACAAGGGTGACTTAGTTCTTGCTAAAAATCAGTGTAATGTCAATGCTGACCCTAATGAACATGGAAAATTTAGTCCTAATTGGTTAGGACTTTACATTGTTGACAAAAGTTATGGGTCTAGTGTGTATGTCTTAATAGAACTCAATGGAACACCCCTTAAAGAGCCAATTAATGCCACACATTTTCATCGGTATTATGCTTAATCCTTTTTTAATAGCATGAAGTATAAAGCAATGTTGATAAACGTTATGGGACTCTTCCCTTATATGCTTTCATATGCTTTTTTTTTGACAATTCTCTTTCAGGTTTTTCTTGAACACTAAAGTTATTCTTTGTAATTCCTTTAGGTTTCATGCTATTCACTTTTATCTTGTGTGTTGTGTTAAAAAAAAAATAGCATAACATACTTAATCATTATGTTGTATCTAAAATAAAACTACAAATATGTTTTAATTAGATCACATACATAAACACATTATTAAATCATGGAGACATTAATTAATGTAATTTTTCCAACGTCACTTAATTAATCACATTGTCATTTAACATTCAACCACATTTAGACAAATCATAAAACATAAAAAATTTCTATATATACATATCTTCAAAGTTTTATATACATTTCATGATAAGAAACAACATCACCAAGCTCTATGAGAACTAGATCCCTCTACATTTGGTGCTTTTTATTTGGCACCTAGACATCATGAGATGGTCATGTGTGATTGTAGCTGTGATCCACTAAATTTTAGTGCAAACTCTAGACCTTGTGCTCACCCAAGGACCACATCTCTCTCCTTGATGCAAGGTATTGAAACTGAAATGTCTCCTTCATGTTGACCTGAAATCTTTTCCTTTTCTTTTGTCTTTTCATTTTTCTTTTCACTTGTATTTTCCTTTTGGAGATGATGCAAAGAATTGAGACTAAAATGTCTCTTCCATGTTGACCCAAAATGGACTTTGTTTTTCCTTAGTTTTCGCTCTCTTTGTGTAATTCTTCTAGTTCTATGTGCTTTGGGGAATGATGACACTTCCAAGCTCTTTCATAAAAACATTGTAGCAACAAACATACTAACCCCAAATCCATAGATTCCTTATGTGTTTGGTGTTCTCATTTCTAGAGGGAAACTCCATTTTGTTTTCATTTACATGAAGCAGCCTAACTTAGAAATATTTGACTTGGCATAAGGCTTTTTGAGTTCACGTCTTGTTTTTACTTTTTGCATTTTCTTTCCTTAACTACTTTAAAGTATTGTTCACAGAATAGTGTGTAGCAATTCCTTTAAAGTGGGATACATTACCATAATTCATTTTGCATCCTCAGTTCTTAGTACAGCCTTGTCACTTCATATGATGTGTTTTTCACTTTGTGGATGACATTGGGTGTGATTTCCTTCATAAGTGTGATCTACCTTAGCACATTACATTCCTCTTAGTGGCTTGATGTGATGCACCGCATCCCCTAAGTTGTGAATATTTTATTCTTTGGTTAGTCCTCTCTTGGAGACATTAGACATAATGTTTCATAAGTGATAGACCTCGCATGAGCTTAACAAGACTCCTTTGAACACCTTTAACATTTTCTTTTACATTTAATTTTTTTCATTTTACATTTTTTCCACCTTGCATAACATAACTTGCTTTCTTGTGGTACTTTTGCATTTGTTCATGAGTTCAAAGCATATGAAGCTTTGTTTATCTCATGAAGAATGAACCAAAATTTTCTCTTGTGCCGCCTTGTTAAAGTTATCAAGAGGTATAACTTTGATATGGTTGAGCGAGAAGCCCATCTAGCAGCATGACTTTCCCCATAGCCACTTTTATGTTTGTGAGTGCATGCCAAATAGTGTATGTATCTCTCCTTTTGGGTTTTATTGCACCACAAACAACTAGAGGTTCGATGGCCCTAGAGTGAGTATACTTTGGTTTTCTCACTCAGTAGACCACCATGAGTTTTTTCGCCCCAGAGTGAGTATTCATCCTCTTTTTTCAAACAATCATCCTAGATCTAATCCACAACAAGCTAGATAGAAGATCGAAGCTTCCATTCCTTTTCATCATCATGTATGTTCTTTTTTTGTTATGTTTGGTTTTCCATGAGATCTTGATCTTGGGGAATTTATCATCCCTCTTGGTTATTGTTATTTAATCTTACCAACATGAGTGCATTATGATCCCTCTTGATGTGTATGTTGAGTTACTTTAGCAAGAGTTTGAAGCAAGTTCACCCTCTCACTAAAGTGGGGGATTAATGTGTCACAAAAAATTATAGTTGACATTTTTACACTAACTTGAGTCCTTATAATGGGTTTTGGCTTGATTTTTTCATGATTTAATGTAGTAATGTGGCTTAAACATTCAAATTATGATGTCTTGTGAAGGTGTTGTGAAGCATTGTAAGACATTTCTGCACTTTTCTAGACTCTATTCATTACAATTCACCTGAAAATCACCTTCCCATCACTTATTAAGTCTTATTTTGAAGTGTTGTAAAGTCTTGTAATAAGATTTCACACTTTTCTAGGCTTAATTTTATTAATTCAACCCTTTCTCATGTCTAAATGACCCCTTAATATACTTTTCGACCAGTTTTAAGTGTATTTTAGGATATTCTCATTGGAAAAATTTTAATGCCTTGAAATTCCCAACACCCACTTAATTTTCTTAAGTGGGACCAAGTCTTCCATAGGGGTGACTTAGTCCTTTTTGGCACAAAAATCAAACTAATTTTAAATTTCTTGAGAGATTTTTTCATCTAAACCTTGAGGTTGGCCTGTGATGTGTCACTTTCAGGAAATTTTAGTAAAGTCAAGTATAAATAAGGGTTTTTCACCTCATTTTACATATCCTAATTCACTCAAGCAAATCTCCCATCTCATACAATCATCAATCTCTTGCACTCATTAAGCATTCAAGCAAATCAAACATTGTTAAGTCAAGTTACTGAAGTTCTTCATTATATATCTTGAGACTTCAACATCAATGATGTTGTAAGCATATGAAATTTTCATTTTCATGTTATCTATTTATCATATTCATTTCATTCTATTTCATTGTTTAGGGTTTGATTTCCAAAGTTGGGTTTGACCAAGGAAAACCCCGATTCTCTAACCCTCAACCATTTTTCCCTTTTGCATATGACTTTTGTATTCTAATTTTTTAAGCAACAGGTGTTGAAAAGTGATAAAAAAAATTTATCAAGTCAATCAAGTCAACATCATCCTATTTCAAGCTTGGAGAGACTTTTTGCCTTGTTTTCTACAGAATCAAGTATAGACACCTATCAGAAAAGGAAGTGTAGACCTGAAACTACAAGATTTTGTCCCAAATTTCCTGAACTCTACAGGAGGACTAAGTCACCACTAGGGGTGAATTAGTCTTGCTTCTAGGCCAAAAAACTAATTTTGGCATTTCTAAACACCCATTTAGAAGATTCTTGTTCTAGGAAAATTTCCCAAAATTGGGACTGAGTTTCCCAGTCTAGCCTAAGTGTCCTTGTCAACATTTCAGACAACTTTTCCAAGTTTCCAAATCTTTCAACATCAAACTTTTGATTCTAGGTGCACCTCTTCCACTATTTTTTGTTATTTCATCATACAGTTGCATTTCTTAGGTATTTTTGCATATAAGATTGTTTTTTCCAACAATTTACATTTTCATAGTTTTGCATCATTAGATTACTTGAATTTTAGATTACTGCACTAGTACACCTTACTTAGACATAGTTACATTTCATTAACATAGTCTTGAGTGTAAACACTTGAATTTTGGTCACCCAGCCAATCCACTTTCTTCTTTTAGGTGAAAATCCATACGAGGAGCAAAGCATTGTGAGGGGAAAACCAAAATCATTATTTACAATACAATTTTGATAACCTTTAATGTTTTCCTCATTGATAAAATTTTCTACAACAAGATGTTGTAATGTATTCTACCTATGAAATAGATAAAGACATTGAATATTTCTTCTTGCTTGGTCAAGGCACCAATCAACATCCAAGAAAGAATGCACCACCACTTGTACTTTTTTATTCATCCATACAACCTACCCAATCTACATATGTATAAGCAATCAGAGAAAAATTAGAATCCTTTGGATACCATAAACCATGGTGTAGAGTACATTTCAATTACTTGAATGTCCTCTTCTTTACTGAAACATGTGACTCTCTAGGATATTCTTGAAATCTAGCCACAAGACAAACTTCATGCATGATATCTGGTCCATTAGCATTTAGGTATAACAGTCCTCCAATCATTGATCTATAGTTGCTTTGATCAATCTTAGGAGATTAATTATTCTTACTTAGTTTATAACTAGTAACCATAAGAGGACATACTAATTTAGACTCTTCCGTTCCAAACTTCTCCAACATTTCCTTAGCATACTTTGATTGTAAAATGAATATACCTTTTCTATCTGATTAATTTTCAGTCCAAGGAAGAAATTCATCTCCCCAAACATAGACATCTCAAACTCTTTTTGGATCCCTTTTGTAAATTTCTTATAGATAGCTTCATTTCATCCAAAAAATATATCATCAATATACACAACTACAATCAATATTTTATCTTTTTCAACTTTGAAATAAAGATTACTATCTATAGTGCCTTTATTGAATTTGTGTTGTATCAAGTACCTATCCAACCTTCCATACCAAGCTCTAAGAGCTTGCTTTAATCCATATAATTATTTATTCAATCTACAAACCATATCCAGTTTGTTGAATAACTAAAATCTTTCTTGTTGTTCAATGTATACTTCTTCCAACTCACCATTCAATAAATATGACTTCACATCCATCTAATGAACTTTGAAATATTTATGTATTGTAAAAGCTAAATAAATTCTAATATCTTTCATTCTTTCCATCAGAGAAAATGTCTCCTCAAAATGTATTCCTTCTACTTGTGAGTATCCCTTACACACAAGCCTTTCCTTATTTATTACTACTTCTCCATTCTCATTGAGTTTGTTTCAAAATACCCACTTAGTTCCAATTACATTTTTGTTTACAGGTGTTGGTACAAGTTCCCAAGTCTGATTCTTCTTAATTTGCATTAGTTCTTCTTTCATACCCTTGATCCAATATTCATCCTTGCATGCTTCAATCACTTTTTTAGGTTCAAATTTAGAGAGAAAACATAGATTTACCTATTTTTTAGCCATAATAGCTTTTCTCCTTGTCAACACACCTTTTTTTTTGTCACCAGTGATTTGATCTTTAAAATGTCCTTTTTTACATACTTAGGATTCTTAGGGACCCTTTCTAGAGCTCCTTCCTCTTCAGTCTAAACTTGTCTTTCCTTACATTCATCTCAGTCATTTTATCTAAAAGAGGACTCATCCAATTCATACCCATCTATCACTACAAAATTGTTCTATAATTCTTCATCCACTTTGACACTTGCACTCTCAACAATAATTTTCAACCTCTTGTTGTATCATCGGTAAGGCTTACTTCTAGTAGAATATCTAAGATACCTTCATCGGATCTTCTATCGAAATTTCCTAAGTTTTCTTCATATTTTGAAATAACATTTGCTTCTAGGGTATGTGTAGGATCATCATGGAAAAAATAGGCCCTTACGTGGCGATAAAATTCAAAAAAATCAGAGTTAGGCAACTTGACATAAAATTTTGAATGAGTTATATATATTATTTAAAAAATATGTAAAAATAAAATTTGTAGAAAATTGAATGTAGTTTCTAAACTACTAGGTTTATTTTTTTTTAAATATCTATTTGGTGAAAATTTGAAATATCAATGCAATAGCACTTAAATTTCAAAGAAAAAATAAGAAGTAGGTGTTTGTCTAACCACCTCGAAACTACAATAAATGATGTTACCATTTTATTTTATAATATTTTAGATATAAGTAGAGACTCATGTCCCGGCTGTGATGCATGTAATAATTCCTGCTATGATTCGAAGAGAAAGATAGGTCAAGGGCTTCTTCTGGTATTTCATACGTTGAGATTGAATTAATTAAATAAGGGTAATATTAATTATTAAAATGTTAGATTAAATTGTATTTAAATATTTAATTATTTAATTTATTTTTTTGAAAAAGTTATGAGTTTATTAAATGTTAATTAAATATTAAAATTGTGTTTATTATTTTAACTAATTATCTTGTTGAGGATAATTGTTAGAATAAATTATATAAATTAATTAGATAATGTGCTTTGTAAATAAAAGTTGTAAAAAGCGGAAATTAAAACAAAAAAATATTGAAAATAGAAAAGTAAATAAATAAAAGAATGAAAAAGATGAAAGAACAAATGGGAATTGAGATTTAACGAAAAAACTTGCTTTTAAAAATATAATTGCTTTTATTTATGATTTTTAGGAGCTTTTGAAAACAATGGGTAATATCTTTTATTTTACTTTTAATTGAAAATTTGAGGGGGTTTTTTGAGATAGACAGAGGATTATTGAGAGGGGAGTTGCACAAGTGAATAGGGAGGTATTGACGAAATTTTCTGTAGTTTTTGAAGGGAAAATATTTTCATTATTTTGTTTGAAAAATCTTGGAGAGAGTCTTCTGAGTAAAGTTGGAGATTTGAGCACGGTATTCTGAAGAGGAGGCTTCGAAGCAGGAACCACTTTTGCGAAATGACTGTTGGAATCAAACAAGCTTCATCAAAATATCAACAGCGTAGGACTCCAGGTTCATCTACTTCTTCTCTGGCCTTCTGATTCAAGAAAATATAAATATAAATAGATTAATCGGTGAAAGAAAAAGAAAGCCTTTGAGAGTAGAAATTATTTAATAGTAAATTTATTGAAATAATTAATTTGGGTGTTTATGAATATTTCTTTACAATTATTCGTTTAATTTAACTTTGAGAAAATATTGTTGGGTTTGTCAAAATAATCTATATATCTGTAAATAGAATCCTTTGGGAAAATTAGTTTTCCTCTCAAAACATTTGTTTTTGGTTTTAAAATTTATCCTTAGTTATTATATATATTTATATTCTGTCCTTTCTATACTTCTTGTGACTGCATATTGTTTCATATGATTTTATAAATAAAAATAAAATGATTTTATCTTTATATATATATATATTTACTTATATGCACGCGGTACAAATAAATAAATAAATAAAATATATGCATATATACAAAAATACAGACATATAGCTTCTATATTCTTGCATTTCGGAATTTTGTATTGCAAATTTCAGGTTCAAAAATCAAAAAAATTGGCGGATGAATGACTTCATTGACGCCCTACCGCAGGAAGCGACAGAGTTACATGTATTAAACTAATGAAATTGATCGCCAATGCTGTTCGCGGGATCGCCGCGCGCAAATACAATGGACGCGATGCTAGTTCTCGGTATCAACAAACTTTATGGCGTAATGTTTAATTTAATTTTGTTTTATATTTTTCATTTTTTTTTGTTTGATAATCTTTTATGGGTTTGGTTTTATTTCTAAATAGCTATATATATATATATTATTTTAACTCGGAAATTTAGGATATAAATTAGTGGAATTTCTTTGTAATTTATGTTTTATATTTTAGAATGAAATAAAACGTGATTTTAATTATAAAAAAAAAATTGATTGGAAAGTTATAGTAAGATAATGATTTAATCTAAAATTCAGTGAAGTTGATTTTTACAAACTTATATAATTGAATGATTGTAGTCTTGACAATATTAGTGTATATATATATATATGTATAAACCTATCCATGCACATAGTATTTTATATATTAGTGAAATATGAAGAAATATGGGGAAAAGTAAATAATAAGGGTACAAATTCGGGAATTGATTGTTTAAATGATATTTAGATGAGTTACCATGAAATTAAATAAATGAAAATGAGTAAAATTTATGAGTGCATGTAATGCTAGATATATCTTAGTGAATAAGAACATGGAAATTATTTATTGTACTAGGTATATTTTAATAAGTGATATTTCATTGGCAATTAATCAAAGTAGGGCACTGAATTTTGAGAGTAGTTATGTTAGTTTTAAATAAACAAATTGTAGTACATTTAGCTCTAAATTTAATGTGAATATGTTTATAACCTTTTTTGTGTAAGGTGATTCATTGCTATTATAGTAATCCTATTATGTGTTATTATCAATCTAGTAGAACTATTGTTTTGTGGAGTTATTGAAATTAGTTATTAGAATAGTTGTTGTAGTATCCTTAGTGTCAACATGATAGGTGAAGAGTTTTCAACAATTATAATTAATAGTTAATCTTGTAACTTGCATTATTATCACAATTATTATTAACCTTGAATCTATTGCATTTATTAATCCTCCTCAAGGGTAAGGAATGTATAGGAAGTAAAACTCATGATTTGTAGAACCAAGTGAAGGTAATTTCATCAATTTGTTGAAAGGGATTTAGTTAGAGTGAATTTTTGAAGAAATAAGAAATGTTATAAAATAAAAGATCTCTCTAGTTGGATACATATTATTAAATGATTATTTCATTGTGTATGCAGTTAAAGTAAATTGATTTAAATAGATAGGTTATTTAACTTAAATAATTCTAATTTAATGTTAGATGACTTAGTATTAATTAAATTGAAGTATGCATTAGATAATTAAATAAGAGAATTTTATTTATAGATGCTAGTACATCAGGAAGTATGTTGGGGTTGATCACCCCTCTAGATCATTGTGGTAGACCTTGCAATTGTGGTGTTATGCGACTTTAGGTGACATATGAGGAGTTTATGTGTGACTTAAATGATCTCTTAATACGTGGAAGTCAAATGGTGAAGCAAGAAATAAATAAATAGAATATAATTGGTTTCCTTACAAATCTTCATGATTAATGCTTGTATTGTATTCATACTTACCCAGACAATTGAATGATTGATTTTGATCAACTTACATTTAGATAAATGAGAAGGCCAATGCAAGTGAATGAATTTAGACAATTTCTTGAATGATGATTATTTTTACCATTGACTCATAAGTCCTTTATAGGGACATTTACTTTTTAAACTCTTGTGAGCATGATTGACTTGATTGTCGAGTGGTTTGGTCTTCCAATTGTGAATGCGCATCGTTAATGGCTACTGTTGTTATGCCTTGTGACCTTTCTTTTGCAAGTATAAATAAATATATATGAGTAGGTTATTTTTATTTTGTTTTTTTTTGCAAGAATATGCTTACCTAGTTCTTCAGTCTTCGGCTTCACCTAAGTGGGTGGCAGCCGCCTTAGAAACTGTCTGGGGTGATGGACCCTAGAAAGGGTTGCATACCCACTCTCTTCTTGTATGTAATTTTGGATGGGTCACATAATGCTTACGAATAGAGGTTTGAGTTTAGCGTGTAATTGTGGTGTTGTGTTACTTTGTGTTGGAATAGTGTTCTCCTTGAATGTCTTATGAGTGAACCCTTGGTTGGTCAGTCAATTGAGTTGGAGCAGCTCAAGTTGTCGAACTATGGTGCCTCTGCAAATTATATACGTAGGCAAGTCCATCGAGTGATGAGCTCCTGAGGCATTAGGTCAGGCCCCTAGGACTGTTCTTCTGAGTCTTATTTGAGTCTTGTCGTATATTTCCGATAACGTAAAAACTACCATTGATATATATAGTTTCTCTTAGTGATCATGTGCTAACTATCTGTGATCTAATGTGTGTGCCAAGTCATGTAGACCTTGCAGGTATAGGCATTGGGAGCAAGGACTTGTTGATAAAATAGAATGTAAGAGGTATGTTAAGCTGACCTAAGTGAGAAGACTCTATTGCCAAAGTTAGTAAATCACTTCTATCTTGTCTTGTAACTTGTGTGATCATTGAGTATAGCTATAAGTAGTGAATAGTGTTGATGTTATCTTTGTTTCGTTGTTAGTTGTTTGTGAAGTAACCTCGCGTGCTCCAGAGAACTAAGTGTACTAGTGTAATGTAAGGTGTGATATGTTTATAGTTAATGTTCTGGTATGTTCAATTGTAATGTTTTTAAAAAAAAATTATTTTCTTTGTCTGTGTTCTCTGAGTTGCATGACGGGCGTTACAACTTGGTATCAGAGCAAAGGTTCTAACACTGGGCACTCTGGTTTCATATGAGCCCATTATGTTGTCCAGTTTATATATTCTATCTAGAAGAAAAGTTAGTCTACATATGCATACATTATGAAGGCAAAAATGTTATACTGAATGAATAGAGGTGAATGTGAATTTATTAATTGGAGTTGTTAAGTGATCATAGCAATCATGATATTGGCTTGTAGCATCATGAGATATATGGAAAATAGTACTTATGGAATGTGATCTTTGGAAGAGTAATGGAGTTGTGCATGTAATTGTAACCCCTGTAAATGTGAGAAACCAGTAACTGTGCATTGATTGAGTGTTGTGAGTACCCTATGCTTGCTTTGTGTGCCATGCGATGGTGATACTATGTATCCATCCATGGGAAAATTGTTGTATTTGGTGTGGGATTAACCATACCATTATGTGTGTATGATTGTTACCTGATTGAGGGCCAACCCACGTGTGGTTGAAAATCTATACATATAAGAGTAGCCAAAAGCTAGTTTCATGGATTCTTTTATTTTGGTTCTCTAGTCCCTCAATCTGTGAAGGGGTAGTAGCAGCCACAAAGTTCCATGGGCGGAGTGTGTAGCGTACGCATATTGCGACGCAGAGTATTCTTATCTCAACTGATCCCGAGGAAACGTACTCACTACTTTCCCTTATGATGGATCAGGGTACTTGATTCATATGTGCTAGCCTAAACCCCACAGTTTTGAGTATAGCAGCATTGGTTGTTAGTATTGGTCTGGCCGTCCATAGGGACGTTGAGCTGACATTAGCGAGTGAACCTCGTCCGTATGAGAGGTGAAGCTCGAGTAGCCCCATATTGATATGCCCACATATGTATTGCATACACCGTATTTGCACATGTTCCGACATGATGCAATGGATACGATGCCACACCCCACTGATGTTCCGACATAGTGCTGGTGATGATGCCGTGTTGTTGATGGTAGCGAGCTGGGCTCGAGGACACGATGCCACGTGCTTAGACACGTGAAGGTGCACTATGAGATGTGCTATGATAGCCTACTTGTGTGATGAGCGTAATGGGGCCTCACACATTTGTAGAGGGATACTCATGTTTGCTTTCGACAGTGTTTGGGTCGGTTAGCATATGGGTAGGTCCTGGCCATGTATACCTCTGGCGACGGCGAGTACCTGCGTGTGCCTTTTCCACGAGGTATCGCTATGCGGGGTGTGTCTAGCGCGTGCCTACTTCCGCGGAGCCACGGACACACTGCCATGCGGCATACGACCAGTGCGTGCCTTCTCCGGCTGGTGTATGACCACGCCGCACTGAGATGCGATGCAGGATGGAGGCCGAGGTGCACATCCTATGCGGGCAACCAAGGAGTGCGAGGGCCACTTGGTTAGTCCATGTCGCGTGACGACGCGAGGCAGAGTGTAGCCGAGGAGCACACTCTGGGTCATGTGGATGGCGTGCTCACTCCGCACCACATGGGGGCTATTGTATAGCTGGACGTTGTTCCCTCCTTCCTCGTTTGGTGGCTAGTATCTAGTCACGCAGTGTTGTATAGTGCAATTTCCAGGATTGTAAACTTTCTTTATTATTATTGATGATTTTCTAGTGATTGTGAAAGCCGACACTTTGTTATATTTGATTGTGATGGTTTAGCCATACTTTGTGATCTTATTACTTGTAGCCCTCGTGGTTACATTTGATTTAGTGTTGAAATTGTGCACATTTAGTTCTTTATTGTTGAAATTGAATTCTTGTTTTCTTTAATTTATGGCTTTGGTGGCTAAACTAATTTATCCTTATTGTTTTCGAGGTCGGCTATGTGTTGTATTGTAATTCCTCTCCAAGGACGTATGAGACGGACTTGAGAGTGTATACAAGGAAGTAGACGTAGGGAACCTTGAGGATGGGGGTATGTGAGGCTATTTTATAGCTAGGACCCACTACCCACCTATGTGTGGTGACTATCTCTTGGAGGCTAACCACCTTGTACAACAAGAGATGGGTCATAGTGGTCTTGTTTGGATGGTCTCGCCATGTGTGTGTGGCCTAACACCATCAAGCCACTGAGTGTGAGGTATGGATTATGTGAGATGGATATTGGCTTTTGGCTCATGGATTATGTATCATGGTTTAGTATGCTGCTTTCTGGCGTCCAGATGGACCCTTGTGTAGCCTTGTGATGTGCTTTTACTGGTGATGTGATTGTGTATGTATGTGTTAGATGTATATTTCTTATGCATTGTTGCTTGTTGATGTGAAAGAGGGATAACCATGTGGTTCTAAATGAGGGTATATTGTGACTCTGTGGTATAAAATAGATTGGATATTATTGAGAATCGTAAATTGTGACTTAAATATGTTACTGAAACGTGATATGGTGTGTATTTTTGTTAATTTCAAGTAATCATTTGATGTGTTCTACCTTCTATGATATTTGGAAGATGATGTTGTGTAAATGGAAAATTGAGTTAATAGGAGTACTTGCTATTGTTATTAATGCTGAAACCCAGTATGTTATTGTAAGAGATGTAAGGAATTATAAATAAAAGTAGTTAAGAAGATATTGTTTTCAAATGTGAAGCCGAATAGTGATTCTAATTGCAATGATGCAGAAAGAGGGTGTACATCAATTATAGATTAGATAATTTTTGGTACTAGTATGGTTATGTTTCCTTTTTGAGCCAGGTGACTTCCAGGAGTAAGTCGAGTTTTAGGGGGGGAGGATGTAATACTCCTCTGGCTAAGGAGTCGGAAGAGAAAGATAGGTCAAGGGCTTCTTCTGGTATTTCATACGTTGAGATTGAATTAATTAAATAAGGGTAATATTAATTATTAAAATGCTAGATTAAATTGTATTTAAATATTTAATTATTTAATTTATTTTTTTGAAAAAGTTATGAGTTTATTAAATGTTAATTAAATATTAAAATTGTGTTTATTATTTTAACTAATTATCTTGTTGAGGATAATTGTTAGAATAAATTATATAAATTAATTAGATAATGTGCTTTGTAAATAAAAGTTGTAAAAAAAGCGGAAATTAAAACAAAAAAATATTGAAAATAGAAAAGTAAATAAATAAAAGAATGAAAAAGATGAAAGAACAAATGGGAATTGAGATTTAACGAAAAAACTTGCTTTTAAAAATATAATTGCTTTTATTTATGATTTTTAGGAGCTTTTGAAAACAATGGGTAATATCTTTTATTTTACTTTTAATTGAAAATTTGAGGGGGTTTTTGGAGACAGACAAAGGATTATTGAGAGGGGAGTTGCACAAGTGAATAGGGAGGTATTGATGAAATTTTCTGTAGTTTTTGAAGGGAAAATATTTTCATTATTTTGTTTGAAAAATCTTGGAGAGAGTCTTCTGAGTAAAGTTGGAGATTTGAGCACGGTATTCTGAAGAGGAGGCTTCGAAGCAGGAACCACTTTTGCGAAATGACTGTTGGAATCAAACAAGCTTCATCAAAATATCAACCGTGTAGGACTCCAGGTTCATCTACTTCTTCTCTGGCCTTCTGATTCAAAGAAAATATAAATATAAATAGATTAATCGGTGAAAGAAAAAGAAAGCCTTTGAGAGTAGAAATTATATAATAGTAAATTTATTGAAAGAATTAATTTGGGTGTTTATGAATATTGCTCTACAATTATTCGTTTAATTTAACTTTGAGAAAATATTGTTGGGTTTGTCAAAATAATCTATATATCTGTAAATAGAATCCTTTGGGAAAATTAGTTTTCCTCTCAAAGCATTTGTTTTTGGGTTTTTGAAATTTATCCTTTTACATATATATATTTATATTATGTCCTTCTATACTTGTGACTGGTATATTGTTTCATATGGATTTATAAAATAAAAATAAAAAAATGATTTTATTTTTATATATATATATGCATTTATATGTACGTGTACAAATAAATAAATAAATAAATATATGTATTATATATAAAATATAGATATATATATTTATATTCTTTGCATTGAATTTTTATTCAAAATTTGTGGTTCGAAAATCGAAAATCGAAAATTATGGATGAATGACTCATTGACGTCCTTACCAGAGGAAGGACGAAGTTATTATTTTATTAAACGAATGAAATTTATAAAAATAAATATATAAATAAAATAAAATTAAATAAATGAAATCCTATTCATTGTATGGGTTGAAGGGGGG
>VDFB02370706.1:0-30296 GCA_007258455.2 Sequoia sempervirens | reverse complement strand
TTTATGGGTTGATTTAAATCAAAAGATGAGAAGAATATGATTTTAGATTTAATTAAATAAAGATTTTGTTTTATTTAACTAAAGGAGATGGTTGGTTAGATTATATTAAACAAGGTTTAATTTATTTAATTTAATAGATAGAGTTTAAAGATTAATTAAATAAAATTGATTTATTTAATTAAATAAAGAGCTAGGGTTAATTAGATCAAATTGATTGATTTAATTAACAAGAGAGAATGAATTAATCAGATAAATGATTTATTTAATTAAGGGAGGAAAATTGATTAATTTAATCAAATAAGGGTATTTGATTAAATTGTTAGACCGAGGGATGATTAAGGGTGAAACCGTGTTAGTTAATCGTGATCAAGTTTGTAGTGTCAATCAGTACATTTTACATGTCTACAAGGCAAATGGGACTCATCCACCAAGCTAGGAAAATGAGTCCCACTTGGATGGGACTCATTCGCCCAAAGTGGTGAATGGGTACCATAGGGGCTATTTTGCTTGCTAAAATGTTAGGCAGTTAAGGAATTAAGTTTGTATGTTGATATTGTCTAGTTTTTTATTGAAATATTCCTTGGGATGCACAATATGGGGTCATAGGGGCCTATTAATGATGATATTATGGTTATAAATGCAGTAGGGCCCAAAATTCAATGTGAAAGTGTAAATAAATACATTTTACAACACTGAATTAAGGAAAAATTGGGTCTATTTAGATTAAAAGGGCCCTAAATCCCATGTGCATGTGTAAAACACATTACAACACTAGATTAGGTTTACCTTAGTTTACAAGCATCCTAAATTTAATGTGAAGGTGTCAATAAATACACTTTACAACATTACATTAGGAAAAAGTTAAGTTAATTTAGCTTAAAAAGGGCCCAAGACCTAATGTGGATGTGTAAGCTCATCACAACACTAGATTAAGGTGATATCAAGTCCAATTTATCATCAATTATTTCCAAATTAAGCAAGGAAAAGGGATACCATTTTTTTGACATTACAAGTAGTGATACGACTTTATAGATCATACCTCATTTTTGTGAGCTCTACATCTTTTGCTTTCCCTTCGGTGCTCAGGAATTTGATGATGCCTTTAACTCTTATGAGATCTTGCTCCTTCTTCTCTAGGTTTTAACTAGATTTGAGATATTATTTATTAACAAAATTTTAGGTTTTCATCTATAGATTGACCCTATCATGTGGCCTCATCTAATTGATATTCAAAATTGAAAAAATGAATTGAGTAATCCTCTCGCTGCATCTATTCTTGGGGTTTGATTAGTGTAGAAACCATGTGAACAATCATTAAATAATTCTAGGTGAGGTCAAAGAAGGACCTCATGTGGGGCACCACCATGGTTTTTACCATTTTTCCTCTACTCTTTTCTATGTGGGCCTCACGAGACTTATCTAGAGATTGAATTATTTCCCCTACGAAAGGGGATCTCTATGGTAGTCCAAAAGGAATGGTCACTTGTTGTTGTGAGGTGATAGATGTTCTCATGGGAATGGATGTGTGAATGAGGAGAGTGGATGGAGAAAAGGGTGGTAGACTATGGAGCAAGATGGCCAACGACTACACCACGATAGAGGTAGTTGGAGTGGACACATGTGGGGGAGTGGAGAGTGGCACAATATTGGTGGATGACTAGGTGATGATCAGGGTAGTAGCAATGGAAGACATCAAAGAATCAAAGAAGGAAAAAGAAGGAGAAAGGATAGGGGAGTAAAACTCACCTATTTCTACACTGTAATTAGTGGTGGCTACATGGCGATGACCTCCATTTATTTTTTTTCTTCTTCTTCTCCACATCATTTCCATTTTCTTAGGACCCTTCTCTTTTTCTTCTTGGGCTCAAAGGGAGAGCTAGATAATCATACCTTAGTGTGAGGTTGAGTGCCCTACTTTGGGTTTCCCTAGAATGACCTACTTTGACTATTGGGATGTTGTGTATAGAGGAGGCAAAGAAGTAGGCCTTTGAATTTCAAAAAATTCTTCTTCCTTTTCTAAGGAGGCACCTTCTACCTTCTCGACTAAGACTTCTTTCTTATCCTAAGCTTCCTATTTATGATGCTCATCCAAAATATTTCCTTATTGCTCGTTGATCTCTACATCCTCGAAATTGAGCTCCATCTAGAAAAATTTCTTGCCTATATTTCCAATAGATATCTATTTTTATTTACTCCAACCTCACTAGAAAAGGTGTACTCTAACACCTTTGTTCATGAGCCTTGATGGATAAAAAATCCCATACGAGTTTATAAAAAGGCTCCCATAGTTGGAAGATGATTGAGTGGATTCACAACAAATCAATATAGAACTTGATGGCATCTTTCACCAGTGACTTCCACTCCTCAAAGTATGATTGAGGCTCATGGAGAAAAGGGGAAGTTGTCTTGAGAGTGGCCATATGGCTGACTGGGGCATAGCCCCATTGATCATTGATCAGACCCAAAATAATATTTTCTAGCTTGAGCACAAGTAACCCCTCCTGGGACCTCTTCATCATTGTAATTCCCCTCCTTGAAAATGGGATATCATAGATGGCCGTCTTCTTTCATCTTGATCCAAAAACAAAATCCATTACATCTAGTTGGTGGGCCAACTCTAGGTATAAGTTCCTATTTGTGAATGTGTGTGAAAGTCAGACTGACTCCTTAAATCCATGGAGACAGATAAATGTGAAATGGGCTTCGAAAAACCAATCACATGGGATTTTGCAATTGGTGAGTCATTCCCTTTGCTTGTATATCATCATGAAAGTGATTGATGCTTGACTTAGGTTGATCAAGATGAGGGACATGATGCACTTTGTGAACTTATGAGTCTTGAGTAATAGACAAGATGTGAGCCTATGTGGAGACATGGATTACTGTGTGTGGGTATGAACTCATATCCTTCAGGTTGATGGTGAAATACCATAAAAAGTGATTGGATTTTTGGTAGAGTATCAATTGCAAGAGAAAATAGGAGTACCTAAAATTATTCTCAACTAAGAAGTTAGCTAGTTAGGCATGGATACCATTGGCAATGGCATCCACAAAATCCATCTTGTCAAGTGGAAGATCGATCCCAACTGAAAATTATAGATATTTGTATGAATATAATCCAAATACAAATTCCAACATAGAAAGGGCAACTTTCATGTCTTTTTCCACAAAGATCAAGAGAGTGATGGAAAATGACAACACTTCTAAGTAGCATAGACCAAGTGACAAGTTAAGGAACTTCAATTTGTGGACACAGGTCTCCCACATAGTCTATGGATTCTCAATAGTGCATACATTTTCATTGGATTCATTAGAGAGTCAAAGAATATCTGCATTGCTTCTGTGTTGATCTACATATTGATATGGCACCCCTAAATGACACCATTATTGGCATCGCATGCCTCTACATAGATAGCAATTATCTAAGAGCATGGTTGTGTAAGAGGCACCATTTATTGTGCTAGGGTAGAGCTCCATAACCTAAAGTTGAAAGACTCATAATCATTGATTTGAACCTTGTTAAGAATGCAGGAATGGGAACCCTCCCTTAGGTTCTTTGGATTATTTTCCAATTTTGGAACAAATATCCCATCAATGAAGTCTAGGACTATAGAGAGGTCCTTGAAGCGCTCCTAGGAAACACTTGTCACATTTACTATGCTAGGGTAGAGCTCCACAACCTAAAGCTGAAAGACTCATAATCATTGATTTGAACCTTGTTAAGAATGCAGGCATGAGAACCCTCCCTTAGGTTCTTTGGGTTCTTTTCCAATTTTGGAACAAATATCCCATTAATGAATTCTAGGACTAGAGAGGGGTCCTTGAAGCGCTCCTACGAAACACTTGTCACATTGGGTATTCTAGGTTTTGTTTGTGCGAGGGTTGAGGCATATGTCTTTCTCCCCTAAAATGGAACCAAAAGGTTCCATATTAAATCTCTTCTTCAAATTAACCTTTTCTAGCCATTGGAAAACATTGATCACTGAATTTTTCTTACAATTCTACACTTGATTCTTTGTTAAAAATATTTGTCTCATTTAGTGCTCTTGAAAACTCAAGAGTATTTGAAATGTTTCATTTGATAAAAAAATGGGTATTTATCACCAAACATCTCTAATGTAACTATTATGTAGTTTTTTGAGTTTGGTGCCCATAAATAGAAAGGATGACACACATGCTTGGGGAGCCACTTGTGAAAGATTTGGGGAGATTTTTATGGGGGGTCATGCAATTGATATTGCTTAAGCATTAATTGTAGGAGAGTGGAGTAGATAACCTTATTTTAGAGAAGATTTCAAAAAAGGGGGCATCAAGGTGTGGAATCTTGGAAAAAGCCAAGGGGAAAAAATAACCTATGCCAACAACACTTATTAAACAAAATAAAATAGTAACCAAAAGGGAAACTAACAAACTATATAGAAGGGAAAAGTCAATAAAACAATTAAAGTGCTTGAGGTAGATTTTGTTTATTGGAATATCAAAGGTGTTGCCTTCTTTATCTACCAATTCAAATGCATTACCCTATCTATTTCCAATAATGTAAAAAGGGCCTCTCCATAAGGACTAAAAATTTTCATGTTGGCCTGGCCTTGACTTGGCCTTGAGGTCCTTTCCTCATATTTCAAAACCAAATTTCCTAGCTTGAAACTAGGTTTGGATGCTCTTTTATTGAACCATATTTTTCTACTTGATGACAACTAACCATGGTGTTATTGTAATGTTCTCTCACTTCTTAGAGATTGAGAAATTCCTCTAACCTAACTTCCATTGCTCCATTTTCTTCAATTTCCAAATCTTTATCAACTATAATGTGGTAATTTCTATCGAGATAGACATGATCACTTCTTTTTCTTATTCCAATTCATATGGAGATATATTTAGAATCTATTTAGGGGTAATCTAGTCATCCCATAGAGGTGTCTTCAAATTTTTATGCCATTATCTCTAATGGTCAACACCAATTCACTTGGTTAACCTTATGATATTCTTGTTGGTTGATTCAACTAACCCATTTCTTTGTGAGTAATAGTTGGATGAGGTCCTAAGAAAGATTTCCTTCCTAAGTGCAAATTTTGAATTTTTTGACCTAAGAAAAGCCATTTTGTTATCATATATTATTGTCTTTGGAGGGTTGAACCTTGTAGTCAATTCTTCCAAGAAGTTAAAAATTACATTTTCAGTCGCCTCTTTCAAAGGATTGGCTTTGGTCTATCTCATGAAGTAGTATGTGGTTGCGAGTATCCTTTTATGGCTTGAGTATTGGGATAATGTGTCTCAACCTTGCAATTACGTAAAGTATTGTTCATACATAAGGTATTGTTGATACGTCGATGATGGGGGGGCATGGGGAGGTTCCCCCCATGAGGGTTCTAGGGGAAACACACCTTGATAGGGGCTCAGGGGCAACACCCTCGAAAGGAAATTTATATTTATATTTTATTATTGTAAATCTAATATGTTCATCATTAGGTCTTAGATCTGACAACCAATATTTTATTAGCTTGAATTTCCCTAGAAGGAAACCTTATTTTATGAGAGAATTGTATTACGACTGTGTATTGTGATGTATTGCGAGATTCTGATAGTGGTTGTATTGCCTCTAGATCTATGGTTGGTGATACTCTTGTGAGAAGCTCACTCTACAAGTATATTATAAGCTTTGTGATTTCTGAATAATATATTGGGTGGATTTTGGAGTGTGGGGTTTTTCTCTTGAAAGGGTTTTTCCCATGTAAATTACTATGTTGTGGTATGCATGATATTTATGTTTATTTTTGTTTAAGTTTCTATAACTGTTAAAGATTTGTAAAAAATTTACATTATCCTCATCTCAAGATTAGTGTAGGAAGTTGTTCCGCTACCTTATCTTCCTTTCAAGTGGTATTAGAGCTCGATCACCTTTGGTTTCAATTATGGGTTGTTGGGTTTTTTGAATTAATCCATATTTGAGTGGGAGCTTATGTAGAAGATACTTTGTGATCTTGTTGTGGGAATTTTTAGATGGAAAGTTCATCAAGGAGAATAGAGGTGGATAATTTTTTTGGAAATAATTTTGAAATGTGGAAGCTTAAGATGGAGGATCTGTTGATAGATCAAGATCTGTGGGATGTTGTTGATGAGAATATTTCAAGGCCTACAAATCCTATTCAGGCTTCTCAATATGGTGTTATGGATCGTAAAGCCAAGGGTATAATCATATTATGCTTGGTAGACTCTATTTTAATCAATGTCCATGAAGAGACCTATGCATAGAAACTATGGAAGAAGCTTGGTGAGATGTATCAAGCCAAATCTTTAGTGAACAAGGTTTTATTAATGAAGAAATTGTATTCCTTCAGAATGGAGGAGGGTGGATGAATTGCATACCACCTAGAAGCATTTAATAATTTTGTGGCTCAATCGATATCAGTTGGTGTCAAAATGGACGAGGATGAGAAATTTTAGATATTTCTTTGTTGTTTGCTTGATTCATGGGATTCTCTTGTTATGGCTATTGGGAGTACTTATGTTATATTGAAGACTGAAGATGTGGTGGGATCTTTTCAGTCTGAAGAGATGAGAAGGAATGTATCCATCAGTGCCAAGGAATCCCTAAGTGTTCATGGAAGATCTAAGGAAAAAGGAAATAAGAATGAGAAGCATGATAAATCCAAGTCCAAGGGGAGATCTAAATCTCCCAAAAAGTCCAAAGTTACTTGCTAGAATTGCAGTAAGCCTAGATATTTTCATAAGGACTACAAAGAAGAAAAGAAGAAATTTGATTATGATTTTTGTGTTAATGTTAAATTGAGTAATCTAAATGAATTAAACAAAACACAAAATGAAACATTAAACCAAAGAAAAACTAAATAAATTGAATTCAAATGAAACAAACAGAGTTTCTTCAGAGCCGTTTCATTTTCCTCTATCTCCAGAGATTTGAAGCTGCTGCTCTTAGATTTTGTGTAAGGTCAGCTTCTCCAAATGGCTGCTATAGAATGAGTTATGCAAAAGGAAATTCTATCCTATATGCTGATGAATGTGAAAATGCTCACGGATATGGACAGGGGCTATGGATTATGCACAGGGGCTGTAAATGGAAGATGTCATGATTCTATACTGCTATTGCTATGCTATGAAAATATTGTGAATACTATGAATGCTATGAATACTTATACTACTTGCAATTTGACTATAATTTTCCTGCTTAAAACTTTTATATCATTTGGAGTACCCGATAATCATATTTATAGCTTTTATAGGCATAATCCTGGCTGGCAAGGATCTACGGCTGTGAGATTGTCTAGTAGAATTGAAAGGTGAGAGATGGAGAGGTTGAGAAGAAGATGGAAGAGGTTGAGAGGTTGGAGAAAATGATGGATTCCTATCTTCAACCCATGGGAACAAGCCTGCATAGAAACAGAGAAAATTAAATTTTATGTTTTGACCGTTTGCTTCCCGGATGTTGAAGATAATCCCAAATTAAATAAATAAATAAATTTATTTAATTTCATTTAATGAATTTTGATTTTTGATTTTAAAAACTATGGAAGATTTAATTAAATATTGAGATATTTAATTATGATATGACTTTAGAAGAATATGAAATATTAGAAGAATTAATTAAATATTTTGAGATATTTAATTATGAATAGATATATGAAGAATTTGAAATGATTTAAGAATTAATTAAATATTTTGGAATATTTAATTATGAATGAATATTAGAAGAAAAGAAGAATATTTTAATCTTTATTTGAATAAAATATTCAAACTAAGATTATATGATAATTAATATAAATAAATCGTAATATTTATTTAATTAATTAAGAAATAAATATGAAAAGATGATTAAATAAACTTATTTATTTAATCAAAATGAAATAATGAACAATATAAATAAATTATTTAAATTTATTTATACATAGATAGAATTTGGAGATTTAATTAAATATTAAAAATATTTAATTAATTACTAGACAATGTGATGTGACCATTTTTAGGTGTATACATTTTGCCCCTCTTTGAAGTGATGTGTTTTACGCATTACTTCAAAGAATTTTGAAATTTGCCCCAAATGTTGATTGTCGAAATGTCGATAGGTATATGCCCCCACAAACAATGAATCGATCATATTTTGAATTTTTATGAATTTTTTTGATTTTTTTCGATTTTTGTGAAATTTTTTGATTTTTATGATTTTGAAGATGTCGATTCATCGTTTGAAACTAATGATTTGAAGAAAATTGACCCAAAAAGATGTGAAATGAAAAATTGATGAAGAAATTGCCCCTGCTATGTTAAAATGTGGTAAAATACCTCAATTTTACCATTATATAGGTTAAAAATGTCATTTTCCATGTCATTTTCAATTTTAACCTAGTAAAATTTACAAATTTTGAGCTCTGAGTTGATAATTATGGCACTTCCTGTTCACCAGCACTATTTCAAGTGTATCCGACGACATCAGCGGCCAATGCACTATGGACCTCCGATATGTATCCCGTAAATCTCCTGCTTTTCAAAAATTTTCCCGTTTAGTGCACGTTTTTCAAAGTTGTGATGTAGAAAAGTGTGTCTTAGCGCCCTTGAGACTTTTCGTAGCGCATATGATATTTTTCGTAGCGCATATGATTCCATAGCGCATATGATAACTTTTATAGCGCTTTTAATAATTTTCATAGCGCATATGATATAATAGCGCATTTGATAGATTTCGTAGCGCTTTTGATTGATTTCGTAGCGCAGTTGATTTCATAGCGCATATGATAGATTTCGTAGCGCTTTTGATTTGTTTTGTAGCGCCTTTAATCATATGTAGTGACCTGATAAATTTGTTCCCAAAGTTGTTGGAAAACAAATAGGAGCTGATAGATTTGCTTTTAAAGTTATTAAAAAACAAATAGGACAGATAAGTTTTCTTCTAAAGTTGTTAGAAAGAAATGTGATGTTGCTTATTTGCTTTCCATGATGATGAAAAACAAATAGTTTGATTGATTTGTTTGCTTCTAAGGTTGTTAAAAACAAACATGATTTTGATATTAGTCGCATTTCATGATGATGATGAAAAACAAATAATTTGATGTTCAGTTTTTAATTGATATGTTATGATGATTTGATATTGATTTTGCTTTGATGATATGTCAACAGGAGAGATTAGGTGTTTTGCAGTTACGAGAGACATTTCCGAGCACATGGACATTGATTCCACATTTGTTACAGTCAGATAGAGATGTGATTGATGCTTGTGGATTGAGTGCATTACTTGACATGCCTGAGGTTCACCTCAATAGGGCTCTATTGACAGCACTTGCAGAGCGGTGGCATAGTGACACCAACACATTTCATTTATTGACGGGCGAGATTACAGTTACCCCTGAGGACGTATATCACATCCTACAGATCCCAATGATGGGAGAGATAGTTGTTTTTGATAGCCGAGAGGCTGGAGGCACTAACGCTTTGAGACGGATATTCAGAGATGATCAGATCGCTAGATACTTCATTCCATGGGGCGAGATTATAGATACATATCCACCTTTACCATCTGTACTTGCAGGATTTATTGGAGGTGTGTTGTGCCCCGACCATAGGTCGAAGGGGTTCGCGATCGGGTGGGGTCGTGTTTTGGAGAGTATGGTGATGCAGGGGACATGGTATGCGTGGGGTACATGCATGCTAGCCCACTTATATGATGAGTTACATCATATTGTATATGGTAGAGGCCGGAGTTTTGTTGTTGGGTGCTCATTATTTCAGATATGGGCATGGGAGCACTTTGCTATTTTACGTCCATTGACTCGAGGACAGCGACCAGCTGGTTGATCATACAGATGGAGATATGCTCACATTATTGCTCAGCCGAGACTGGGCAAACTAGTACATTGGCAGCGGCTATTGGATAGTCTAGATACAGTATGCTGGTGGCCATATTTAGATTGTGAGCCATGGCCAGAGGATGCGAGAGAGATGCCATATGTATGTACTTCTAGATTTTTGATTGGGCAAACTCCATGGATCATTGAGAGATTTCTTGCTGGACGAGTATGTCGACAGTTTGGTCGGATTCAGGGTATGCCTGTGGGTTCAGCCATTTATGCACGACAACAGCTAGAGCTTGTTGTATGGGGTCCACGGATTTCATATGAGACAGCGGTGGCAGAGTTCACTAGTTTGGAAGCAGTGATGTGGGATTACCGAGTGGATGTCCTTGATGCAGGGACAACACCAGAGTATTTTCAGTATGTCCTAGAGCATCCGACACCACGTATGTTTGATCCTGATGAGGCTATTGCTCCTATTGCTGCACAGAGATGACGACAGAGGGACTCTGGGTCAGAGGATGACAATTCAGAGGACAGTGATGATGACAAGAGTGGAAGAGATGATGACTCAGAGGGAGATGATGGTGGTGATGGTAGAGGTGGAGATAGAGGTGGTAGGAGAGGTGGTAGGAGAGGTGGCAGAGGTGGTAGAGGTGGACCACGGATGAGACACACTGACCCATCTCCTTCAGTAGATCCAGCAGTATCAGGTCAGATATCGTCTCTATAGAGTATAGTATAGAGTTTGCAGACCCAGTTAGCACAGGCACAGGCCTTGATTACACACTTGCAGGGACAGTTGACTGCAGTTACTACTGAAAGGGATGCAGCGAGACAGCGAGGTGAGCAGGCCATTGCTTTGGTAGATAGCCTATAGAGAGTAGTAGCGAGCACCTTGACTGGTGATATGATGAGAGAGGTTACCAGAGCCACCCGAGAGGCGGAGTTTTACCGGAATAGATATCATGATGTGGTTCCACCGGAGTGGAGGGAGAGTTATGCTCAGTCACGGTCTACTCATGGTCGGTCTTGTACTACCAGTAGGGGTGTGACACAGTCATTACCTCCAGGAGGGCCATCAGGGACAGGCGGAGCAGGTCCATCAGGGGCAGGTGGTACAGGTCCCAGACCAGCGCCATCAGAGGATAGCACTGCCTAGTGCATTGTAGATGATATTTTCATGATATTCTGATGAGACATTTTGTATACACCTTGAGATGATCTCATTTTTGATGATGTTATATCATTTGTAGTTGACATCCGTGTACATTTTGACATTCATTTTTGAGATATATGAAATGCAGTGATGATTTATGATGATATATGATATGTATGATATGATTTATGAGATGAAATCTATTTGATGAATGAATGCATGATGTATATGATGTATACTTTGATTTTATGATTTTCTAATGCAAATATATATGAAAAATGTATGAAATGATATTTTTGTGAATGTCAAAATATACTCAGTCATGTATTCGAAAAGATATAAACCATTTGATTCTTTGCCAGCTTTGGAGAAATCTATGAATGCAAAATGCAATTTTTAACATGAATGCAATCTATACTAACCATGTAGGACATCCATACAATATTGCCATTTGGAGAGCTTATTCATGCTTTTTGTATCATCATAGAGCTTTGAAATGTTGAAAGTTAATACAAGCATCAAAGGGTATGTTAGCACCTATGATGACCTGAGTATTTCTTTCATGATTTTTGATATAGCAAGTTAATACAAGCATCTAGGTATAATTGAACCAAGATGACTTGAGTATTGCTTGCATAAACAGACAAGAGTTAACCCATTTCCCATACAAATTCTGAAATATCATCCATGATCCATAGTAGAGCATGTCTCGCGACCAATTTGCATAGTACTAATGATTTCCTCACAAACAACAGACAAATAAAAATCATACTCCTTCCTTGCTTTTCTAGTTCAGTACATCATTGAATTACTCTAGAGATATGATAGAAAATCAAACAACCATTCAAATCTTGCTTAAAAATATTTCAAACATTTATTCAGATTAAGATCATCCAATTTTGGTTATCATCATTGATGTTCTCATTTCAATAGTTGTTTGGATTATGTTATTTCGATTTCCATTGGCATTGAATAAACATGTTGTGGTTGATTTGATACGACAATGTTTGTTGTGTTTTGTCAAACTATTTTTATGTCTGTTTGCAATGTTCGAAAAGCTTGTTGCCCCTCTCTTGTTCAGTCTATGTTTCTGCATTTTCCCCCAGTGTAAACACAACCTAAAGAGTGTGAATATGTACAAATTTCATCAAGCCATGATGAAACATAAGAATTCCTGTCAGATGATATGGATATGAAAGATATATACAGAGGATAAATATGGATGGATAATGCCAAAAGTGAAAACAAGACATAAACTAATAAATGAAAGAGCCTATTTTAATCACAAGTAGCGCCCATTTACCAGGTTTTCACCACTTGTCTTTATTGCACTTTTTCAGGATTTTTCTGATTTTTTTTTATTTTTTTTATTTTTTTAGGACTTTTTATGATTTTTTGATTTATTCATGACTTTTTATGATTTTTTGATTTATTCAGGACTTTTTATGATTTTTTGATTTTTTCAAGACTTTTTATACATAGAACTTCTTCAGATGAATACTATTGATTGGTTCTTCAAACAGGTCCCCCTTTGATGTGGATAACTGATATGCACCAGAACCATATGCTGCAATGATGACAAATGGACCCAGCCAATTAGGTTCAAATTTCCCTTTCTTTTCTCTGTCTTGCTGATTACGTGGATTTTCCCTTAAGACTAAGTCACCCACTTGAAATGTCTGTGGTTTAACTCTATGATTGTAGCTACGGGACATAACTTGTTGGTAACCTTTCAAATGATCAGCTACATGTTGACGTCTTTCATCTAATAGTTCTAGCTCTTGGAGGCAAGAAACCCTGTAGTCTTCATCACTTATCAATCCCTTGAGTGAGACCCTAAGCGAAGGTATTTCAACTTCTAGTGGTAAGATTGCTTTTGCCCCATAGACCAGAGCATATGGTGTAGCTCCTGTTGGTGTGCGAATGCTTGTTCTGTATGCCCACAAAGCTGGGTTTAATTGGACATGCCAATCACGACCGGCGTCATTTACTGTCTTCTTCAATATCTTCAAGATGGTTTTGTTAGAAGCTTCTGCTTGACCATTACCTTGTGGATAGTAAGGTGTAGAAAACTTGTGTTGGATGTGAAATCTTTCACAAAGTTCATCAACATCCTGATTCTTGAAAGGCCTTCCATTATCAGTAATGATAGAATTAGGAATTCCATATCTACAAATAATGTAATTCAGGATAAATGAAGATATTTATTTTCCAGTCACTGTTGTCAGAGGAACAACTTCAATCCATTTTGTAAAATACTCTGTAGCTGTAATGATGAATTTATGACCATTTGACAATGAAGGGTGAATTTTTCCAACAAGATCAAGTCCCCACTGAGAAAAAGGCCATGTTGAAGTAAAAGGTTGCAGTTCCTGCGCAGGTGCATGAATAAGATTCCCATGAATCTGACATTTAGAACACTTCTTGACAAAAGTAAAAGAATCTTTCTCCATGGTAGGCCAATAATATCCCATTCTAACAAGTTTCTTGGCTAAGGTCAAACCACTCGAATGAGTTCCACAAATACCACCATGAACCTCTTGTAAGTCTTTTTCAGATTCATCACGTTCAAGACATCTAAAGAGTGTACCATCAAGACCACGTCGATAAAGGATATTGGCAATTAAGGTATAATGGGATGATTGACGAATGAAATTCCATTTTTGGTTGTGGGATAAATCCAAAGGTAAGATATTATCTTTCAAATAAGTATAAGTCTTTCCATATAAAGGTGAATCAGGACCGGTTAAATGACATATGACTTGGGTTTCAGGATTATCATAGGCGGGAGAAAACAATTGTTCCACCAAGAATTCATACTTAGTTTGATCTTCTGAGAGTTGTAATAAGGAAGCAATGGTAGCCATTGCATCTACAGCTTTATTATCAATCCTTGATATTTGTGAGAACTTAATAGACACAAAATACTTTTTATAATCATCCACCATATTCTTGTAAGGTAGCAACTTATCATCTTTGGTTTGATAGTCATCATTAATTTGATTAATGACAAGTTGTGAATCACCGTAGACTTCCAACTCTGTAATCCGCCATTCCAAAGCTATTTTCAATCCTATGAGCAATGCCTCATATTCAGCTATGTTATTTGTGCAAGGAAACATCAACCGATATGATCGTGAAATGGTATGTCCTTCAGGTGTAACAAAAAGAATCCCTACCCCCGAGCCATATTATGTATAAGATCCATCAAAGTACAATGTCCATGATTTCTGAATTGTTGCTATGAAGACATCTGCATTAGGAAACTCAATGTGCATTGGATTTTCTTCTTGTAAAGGTACTTCAGCCAACTGATCTGCAATGACCTGTCCTTTAATAGCTTTTCGATCTACATAGTGAATGTCAAACTCACTTAAGATCATTATCCATTTTGCAAGTCTTCCTGTAAAGTAGCTCTGCTTAATAAGTATTTTAATGGATCAATCTTTGTTATCAGCTTAACTGTATGAGCCAACATATAATGTTGCCACTTTTGAGAAGCAAATACCACTGCAAGGCAAGCTTTTTCAATGAAACTGTAGTTTAACTCATGTCTTTTTAAGGTTCTGCTAATATAATATATGGCCCTTTCCTTACCTGTAGAATCTTCTTGTGCTAGCAATTCTCCCAAAGATACTTCTGTTGCTGAAATATAGAGTATAAGTGGCTCTCCTGGAATAGGTGGAATTAAAACTGGTGGATGCGTAAGATGTTGCTTGATTTGATTGAATGTTGCTTCACATTTGTCATCCCATTTGAATGGTACATTTTTATGCAATAAATGTGTAAATGGCAAGCTTTTATCTGCCAGTTGAGCTATAAATCTTCTGATGGACTATAATCTTCCTTGCAATGATCAAAGTTGACTGATATTTCATGGTGGGGGCATGTCCATTATAGCCTGTACTTTTTCTGGATCAACCTCTATAGCCTTTTCTGAAATAATGTATCCTAGGAGTTTTCCAGATGTAACACCGAAGACACATTTCTTTGGATTTAGTCGAACATTGAACTTCTCCATTCTGGTAAATATTTTTTATAAGATTTCCAGTGTTCTTCTCGTGTATGAGATTTGGCAAGTAAGTCATCAACGTAATCTTCCATGAATGTATGCATCATGTCATGAAAAATTGTTGTCATTGCTCTTTGATAAGTGGCTCCACATTCTTTAACCCAAATGGCATTACATTCCAGCAATAGGTACCCCAAGGGAATGTAAACGCTATTTTATCTTGATCCTCTGGTGCAATTTTTATCTGGTTGTATCTTGAAAATCCATCCATTAATGAATACATTGCATGGCCAGCAGTTAAATCAACAATCATATCTATGTTAGGAAAAGGAAAGTCATCTTTGGGACAAGCTTTATTTAAATCTCTGAAATCTGTACAAACTCTGATCCTTCCATCTGGCTTTAAAAAAGGTACAATATTGGAAATCCATTCGGCATAATCAATAGTTCGAATGAATCCAACATCCAAAAGCTTCTTTAATTCTTCTTTGACCAGTAACACAACATGTGGATGCATTTTTCTGAGTTTTTGCTTCACAGGTTTTGCCCTGGTTGAATAGATAAATGATGCATTATCAAATTAGGATCTAACCCTGGCATATCAGCATATGACCAAGCAAAGTTGATTTGATTTTCCTTCAAGAATTCCATGAATTTCAGGACTTCTTCAACTGTTAATGATGCTGCAAGTTGCAAAACTTTTGGCTGCTCTGCTGTACTTATGTTAATTGATTCTGTTGGTTCGATCAAAATAGAAGATCTTTCATGATAATACTTGGGAAGAGTGTCAAGTTTCTCATCCTTCAGTGCCTCAGAAAGGTTTTCACTGTCGGATTCGCTCTTTATTTTTCTCTTTTGTTGATCTATCATTGCCATTGTTTGGTTTTCACCAATAGATCCATCTTTTATTTCATTTATTTTGCAGCTAAGAGACTTGACACCCTCCTTATCATGAGTATGAAATTCTTGAATGAAACAATTGTTTTCATCATTTGAGGAACAAAGGAAATTTATAATGTCCTCGTCATCATTGAATGTAGGAATATGGATAGGTGCATCAATGTCCCAATCAATAAGTTCTCGATAAACTAAAGGCATAGGATCATTAGGTTGGGTAAGGTCTTGAATTGTCAAAGTCATGATATGGTTATCATCCTCATGGTAGACAAGGTCTATGATGGTATTTTCCTGTTGATTGTCAATCTCGTTAGAATCTGATTCATCCTCACTTGAGTCGTGATTGCTTTGTAAAACATAATCAAGTGGAGGCCTTGAGCCTTCTCCTTGTATGAGAACAGGTGCATATTTGTGTATGGTATCAACTTGTTTGTCTCTCCAAAATTCATCATTATAAATGGTGTCCCATTCATATTCATTAGAATCAGTATCTAAACTATTTTGCAATTGGAAAACTGATTCATGAGGTTTATCTGACACTGATCCTTTTTCATAAGTTGATTGTGTTTGCTGTGAAGTAGATTATTCTTTATCTTTGCCATATCCAAGTCCTATTTTATCACTTGAATGCTTTGAAATAGGTTGAATCAGTTCCACAATTCCTTCTCTTATTTTCCCTATAGGACCATTTCCTTCATAGTCCATCTTTTGCATGATAGCGTACCCCTTACCATATTGTTCTTTAGGTAACTTAATGTGTAAGAGAGAATCATCTTCATCTTTGTATAGCCAACTTAGGATGTCCCTATCTTTAGCTTCTTCTTCAGTGGTATTAGCTCTAATGAATTTTCCATCAAACTTTGTGATTGGCACAGAAGCTTGAGATGTAGAAGTTGTTGCAATCTTTTGATTTGATAAGGTAGGCTGCCCATGTGACCTCGGAGAAGGAGGTAAGGTAGAAAGAGATAGTGAATATTCACCTACCCCTTTGTCTTTAAACTTCAGCTTAGTATCAAGATTCTTTGTCAATTCTTACAATTGGACTTGTAATTTGGAAGAAGAAATAGCAAGAGCTTCCCTATTGTGTGGCACAAAGACATCTTGAGTTACTCGAAGATTTGAACAAGTTTGGGTACTATTGTAATCAGCTTGTATTGTTATTTCTTGTCCATTGTATGGAAACTTGATGCATTGATGATACATTGATGGTACTGCTTGCATATCATGAATCCACGGACGACCCAAAAGTATGTTATAAGAAAGATCTCGATCTAGAACCTGACAAAATGTATTCTTCACAACAGGTCCCACTCTGATAGGCAACAATATCAATCCTTTAGAAGCTCTTTCTTCATCATCATATGCCTTGATAATTATCTTCCTTCATGGATCAATTTCATTTTCTGATATTCCTAAGGCATTTATTAACTTTAAGGTACAAATATTCAAACTGGCTCCTCCATCTATTAAGACACGTCTAATTCGATGTTTATGGATCATGACTTCAAGATAGAGCGAGGAATTATGTGGATGTGTCATGGAAGCATCATCTTTATCAGAAAATGAAAGACAAGTGGGGGAAGACAAATGTCCCACCATGGCTTGAAATTTGTTTACATCTAGATCAGTATCAACAGTTGTATTTACAAGAGCTTCTTCTAAAATATTCTTGTGTATGGGGGATATTTTGAGAAGTTCAAGGATGGAGATTTGAGCTGATGTTTTTCTCAATTGATCAACCAGATTATACTGACTTGGAGGAGAAATAGTTGTTTTAGATGAACTTCCTTTTAGAACAACTTTTGCTTGACCTCTTGTTGTCACATTAACCTGTTGATATTCTTGTTTTCCCTTGATTTTGATAACATTAACCCGTTGATCATCTGCGTAGATGTGACGGATTATATTATCTTCAACATTATGTATGCTTTTGGATTTTGTATATGACGTTTCCCCCTTTTGATAGTTTGGTAAAGCATCTTTGAATGCTTGATGATCATCATTGGTATGATGTCCCTCAACTGTAATGGTACCATTGTCAATTAAATCTTGTACTAGATTTCAAAGCTTGACAATTGTTCATTCTATGACCTTTACATTGATGATAATTGCAATAATACGAGTCATTCCATGATGGTGGTTTGACTCGTGGCTCATAATCTCTTTGCGGAGGTAAGGTAATAACCTTATTATCAAGAAGCTCCTTGAGAGCAGACTCAAGAGATTGACCCAAAGTAGTAAAATTCCGTCGATTTGAAAAAAATGAAGGTCTGGATGTATTTGTGTTTGGGTGTTGCCAAGATTATTATTGAAATTACCACGATTTTGATTGGTATTTTGATTGGTCACGCTCTCTTGCTTGGAGGTTTGTCCTTGTTGATTTTTGTTTCCTTGTTGAGTGGTATTTACTTGTTGATTATTTTGAGGAGCACTTGATAGATTGAAAACAGATGGTCTTGTTCGTAAATTATTTGCATCCACTATACCATCATTGACAACATTTTTGTTTCTATTCCAAAACCTTGTTTTATCGTTGTTGTTTTGATTTGATGTACTTGGATTATCAAGTTTTATCACTCCCCTTTTAACCAAGGCCCCTTCAATAGTGATTGCGTTTTCAATCAATTTTTCAAATTTATGAGGACAATGAAGGTTAAGCCTATAGCTTAATTCTTGATCAAGGCTATTGATAAAGATATCCATCTTTTCCTTTTCAGGAATAGGATGAGAAAATCGTGCAAATAACCTTCTCCACCTTTGCAAGAATGTAGTGAAGTGTTCTCCTAATTTTTGTTTCACTTTACAAAGATCAAGCATTGTTATCTGGTGTTGAATGTTGTAGGAGTATTGTGATATAAATTGATTTATTAATTCCTCAAAAGTTTTGATAGGTGGAGTGATTTTAGAAAGCCACTCCATGGATTGTACACCTAGGCTTCGTGGAAACAATCGCATCAAGTAGGTATCGTCATAGGCGAATTCAAGACTCATGTTTCGAAAATCCCTCACATGGTCAATAGGATCAATTTTTCCAGTATACATATCATACTTAGGAATTTCGCAATGTTTTGGAAATGGGATCATTTGAAGACTCCTATCAAATGGATAAGGAGATATGTCTTCCAAAACATATTTCTTTGTTGTACCCCCTTGCATCTCTTTTATTTGCCCTTGTAATTCTTTTATCTGTTGATTAAGAGCACTAAAGTCATTAGGAGGAATTTCAGGACTTTGTTTAATCCCTTCTATGTCGAAATTGTGAGGTAACTTAGCTCCTTGATTAGCTAATGAAAGAAAATATCATTCTTTGTTTCGTTCTAAAATCTTTTCCATAAGAGTATGGAATTGGGGATCTTGTTCTGCTTCTTGAAGCTTTTCTTCTATTAACTCATCAAGATTAAACGTTTCCTCTTCTTTTTCATTATGGTCACCCATTTTACTTGTAGTGGTTTCTCCCTCATCTTTTTCCATTTGTTTTTGAGATCTTGTGAAGACAGGCATAAGTTTTATTCCAAATTCTACTCACTTTTGATCAAAAGAGTGAAATAGTGCAATTTATGTGATATATATGAAAGTCAGGATAGAATGAAGATTCTATGACTTACACAAAATTTCTAATCTTTAGCTTGTGTTGTTCCCTAAGTGGAAGGATGAAAATCCTGTTTAGCGGGAATGTAAGCAAAAGATCAAGAAAAGGATGGTTTTTGCACTTTATGAAGTTTTGATCATGGCTTTGTAAAAGGATGGTTTTTATGATGGATGCCTAATGTATTCTAAGTTCTCTATTGCAAAATTTGATTTGGACGAATAGAATATTCGATTGCAGGTTGGGGAATATAACTGAAATGAATGCGTTGACTATGGTTATGTCTTTGAGAAAGGGCTCTTCTTTGAAAGTAAGCTTGTGAATACAAAGGTTCTATGGCATAATCATCTGAAAGACCTCTAACACAATCATGATACCTATGAAGAAAGGTTCTATATTTGAGTAAAACTTTTTGGCTTTGATACAAGAATCGTTGCTTCTTCAATAGTTTCTTGTGGTTGATAGGTTTCTTTGGCTTCTTAATCCTTTTGAAAATGGATTTCTTTACAAACGTTGTGGATTTTCAATCTCGTAACATGAGATTAATCAATGTGATAGTGAGTGTTTTGGATGATCTTATCTGAATTAGTGTATTGAAAACACATCAAACAATTTGTAAAAAAGTTGTCTTAAGTCCTATGCTAAACATCAAGTGTATAATCAAAATGTTGTTCAAAAAGTGTTTTAACAGGTTTTACACATGATAAGCATTTCAAACAAACTCACTCTTAGTTCTCAAGTAGGTCATCATAGTAATCAACAGTCCACATCTTAGAACTGTGTCAACTCACACAGCCATGTCACCCCCGAAAGGGCGCCCGTGTTTTTGTCTTTTCCAAGTGCGTACTCAGAGTGATGGAAGTGGATACTAGATCCCCTGAGCAAAAAATCCTTGGCAGTTATATGGTGGGTATCTTGGGGGTAGATTCTTCCCTCCCCTGCACTGTGATTAATATAATGTTCAGAAACTAACTCGGTAAGATTCTACACTAGGTTCTTAATAAGGGTTTCCGTTCGGTGCGGTAAATGATAGACTCCCTCGAGAGACCTCCCTACCTTTAGAACAAAGGCTTTGAGGATGGTTATCAATGCACACTACTGTCGAATGAGATTTTCATCAACCATCTGCATTTGATTATAGTGGGTTGGAAAACTTGGCTTTAGTTGTTCCCACTTAGGTCGTTCCTGTAGGATGAGTACTTTTTCCCACTATGGCAGGCCTTCTAAAAGGTACTAATAAAATAGGAAATTGCAAAAAGGGAAATAGGTGAGTTTGGCATTTTGATCACCCAGTTAAGGGGAGAGCATAGGCCTATCACCAAAAACAAAGCAAACAATAGTTTATTTTAAGCCCAAAAATAAAGGTTTTCTATGCTAAGTGAAGATTTTGCTTCACACAAATAGAAAATTCTTTTTAGCCAAAAATAAAGTGTGGAATGTCTAGCCTAGGATTGCTTCATTTTACCTTTAATGTCTACCCTAGGATTGCTTCATTTTACCTTTAAATGTCTACCCTAGGATTGCTTCATTTTACCTTTAAAACTACTAACTGTCCGCGGTTGCGTTGGATTCAGTTAAACTATTTTAACATTACAAATTACAACTTGCAGAAATGCGCTATAACAGAGGTTATGGGCACTGCAAAAATCCTTAAAGGCGCTGCAAAACTAATTAAGAGCGCTGTAAAAAAATTTATGGGCGCTGCAAGAAATATCATGGGCACTGCAAAAGTCTTTATGGGCACTACAAAAGACCTCAAATGCCCTGCAAAACATATCACGGGCGCTGCAAAAGTCTTTATGGGTGCTGCAAAAGTTTTTATGGGCGCTGCAAAAGACCTCAAATGCGCTGAACTGGGTATTGAAGTTTCGAAGATGTGTTTCCTGCGCTATTCCGCTGTTTTTGTCTGTAACCTGTCAAAAGAAACTGCAAAAAGATATGAGAAACAGGGGCAAAGGCCCCACGGTGGGCGCCAAAATTGTGTTAATGTTAAATTGAGTAATCTAAATGAATTAAACAAAACACAAAATGAAACATTAAACCAAAGAAAAACTAAATAAATTGAATTCAAATGAAACAAACAGAGTTTCTTTAGAGCCATTTCATTTTCCTCTATCTCCAAAGATTCGAAGCTGTTGCTCTCAGATTTTGTGTAAGGTCAGCTTCTCCAAATGGCTACTGTAGAATGAGTTATGCAAAAGGAAATTCTATCCTATATGCTGATGAATGTGAAAATGCTCACGGATATGGACAAGGGCTATGGATTATGCACAGGGGCTATAAACAAAAGATGTCATGATTCTATACTGCTATTGCTATGCTATGAAAATACAGTGAATACTATGAATGCTATGAATACTTATACTACTTGCAATTTGACTATAATTTTCTTGCTTAAAACTTCTATATCATTTGGAGTACCCAGCAGTCATATTTATAGCTTTTTGTAGGCATAATCCTGGCTAGCAAGGATCTACGGCTGTGAGATTGTCTAGTAGAATTGAAAGGTGAGAGATGGAGAGGTTGAGAAGAAGATGGAAGAGATTGAGAGGTTGGAGAAAAGGGTGGATTCCTATCTTCAACCCACGGGAACAAGCCTGCATAGAAACAGAGAAAATTAAATTTTTTGTTTTGACTGTTTGCTTCCCGGATGTTGAAGATAATCCCAAATTAAATAAATAAATAAATATATTTAATTTCATTTAATGAATTTTGATTTTTGATTTTAAAAACTATGGAAGATTTAATTAAATATTTTGAGATATTTAATTATGATATGACTTTAGAAGAATATGAAATATTAGAAGAATTAATTAAATATTTTGAGATATTTAATTATGAATAGATATATGAAGAATTTGAAATGATTTAAGAATTAATTAAATATTTTGGAATATTTAATTATGAATGAATATTAGAAGAAAAGAAGAATATTTTAATCTTTATTTGAATAAAATATTCAAACTAAGATTATATGCTAATTAATATAAATAAATTGTAATATTTATTTAATTAATTAAGAAAAAAATACGAAAAGATGATTAAATAAACTTATTTATTTAATCAAAATGAAATAATGAACAATATAAATAAATTATTTAAATTTATTTATACATAGATAGAATTTGGAGATTTAATTAAATATTAAAAATATTTAATTAATTACCAGACAATGTGATGTGACCATTTTTAGGTGTATACAATTTTGATTCTGTGAAGGAAGATGGTGATTCATTCATTATAGATTTTGCAACTCGTGTAGGTAATGATACATGGTTAATTGACCTAGGTGCATCCTTCCATATGACCTTTAATAGAGATTGTTTTTCTGAATATGAAGAATTTGATGGAGGTAAGGTGTACTTGCGTGATGATTCTTATTTAAACATTTTTGGCCATGGAAAATTTTAGAATCAAGTTTCTTGATGGTAGAAAAAAAAGGATTAATGGTGTGTTGCAAATCCCTAGTTTAACATGAAGTTTTTTATCTATGAGAAAACTAATAGATACAGGTGTGCAGGTAGTATTTTCTGATGTAGGATGTAACATGATTAGAGGTGTTATGGTGATTGTTAGAGGTGCCAAATATGGCACATTGTATAGGCTTCATGCATGCACTATTGAGTGCAATAGTACTTCTATGAAAAAAAATATGTGGAAGAAGTGAGGGTTTCACCTTTAGTAGATGGTCATGGATTTTGGGTACCCAAGAGTGCTCTTTCTTCTAAATCAAAGTTACCTATAGAGAAAACTATGTTATGGTGCCAAAGACTTGGCCAAATTGGAGAAAAGGGTCTAAGGACCTTGAAAAATAAAAACCTTGTTGAAGGTCTACCTGATTTTAATCTTGAATTTGATTTTTGTGAGCATTTCATTTATAGAAAACAAAACTACATTCAATTTTACTTGAGTTCTCATAAATCTTGTGGTGTATTGTATCTTATTAATTTTGATGTGTTTGGTCCTATAGATCTTCCTTCAATTGGAAAACCCGCATATTATGTTTCATTTGTTGATGATTATAGTAGGACATGGGTAAATTTTCTAAAGAGTAAATTTGAAGTTTTTAGTCGATTTAAATAATTTAAAGCAATGGTTGAGTTGCAGACTGGAAAGAAAATAAAATGTTTGACTGGTAATGGCGGTGAATTTTTCTCTAATGCTTTTGATAGTTTTTGTAAAGATTGTGGTATTCATAGGTAGAAGACAACTCCATATTCTCCACAATAGAATGGAGTTGTAGAAAGAATGAATAGGACATTGATGGAGAAGGCTAGGAGTGTTTTGAGTGGTGCTAGTCTAGAACAAAGATTTTGGGCTAAATCTATTACCACTGCTTGTTATCTAATTAACAAGTCTCCTACATCAACTCTTGTTGATAAGATTCCTATAGAGGCGTGGTTGGGTCACAATCCTTCATTAAGACTTCTTAGAGCTTTTGGTTGTGAGGCATATGCACATGTACCAAAAGAGAATTGGAAAAAGTTGGAGAACAAGGTTGTGAAATGTATCTTCATTGGATATAGTTATGGTGTGAAAGGATACAAGCTTTGGGATCCCACTACATAGAAGGTAATACATAGTAGAAGTGTTATTTTTAGAGAAACTAAGCCTTCTTCTATTACATTGGAGCTAGAACAAAGTAAATAGGAAGATGTGATTCAATTTCCTTCTACACCTAAGAAAGTTGAATCAAGGCCCATGGATAGACAAGAAGTTGAGGAGAGTTCATATAGCTTTGAATCTTCAGAAGAGGAGGAAGAACCTCCAAATCAACTTGTTTGTAGGTCTACAAGGTGTAGATAACCACTTAAAAGGTATTCACCTGATGATTGGAGATGTATTTTTTCTTTGAATACTAAAATGGATGAACCTAGATCGGTGGAAGAGGTATTAGGTATGAATGATGCAGAATCCTGGAAGATTCTAGTACTATGGATGAAGAAATGATAGCTTTGAAAAATAATGATACATGGGATCTTGTACCATTTCCTGAAGGATGAAAATTTGTTGGTTGCAAATGGGTGTTCAATAAAAATATTGGTCCCGATGGAGGTATTGAGAAGTACAAAGTGAGATTGGTTGCAAAATTTTACTCTCAAGTTGAGGGTGTTGATTATGATGGGATATTTTCCCCTATTGCAAAAATGACATCCATTAGATTTTTTCTTTCTATTGTTGCTACTTATGATTTAGAGGTTGAGCAAATGGATGTAAAAACTACTTTCCTTCATGGTGACTTGGAGGAGGATATTTATATGACATATCAAGAGCACTATGTGGTGAAGGGTAAAAGTAAGTTGGTTTGAAAGTTGAAGAAATATTTGTATGGCCTAAAATAGAGTCCTAGGATGTGGTACTATAAATTTGATACATATGTGTTGATTTTTGGATTTGAGCATTCTAAATCAGATCATTGTGTTTATTATAAAAATGATGGTGATTTTTTCCTATTTATTGGTGAAGGGAAATGTATGATATTAGAACTAAAATATCAACTTGCTGCTAAATTTGAAATGAAAGATCTTGTTGCAGCTAAACCAATTCTTGGGATGGAAATTAGAAGAGATAAAGTGAACAAAAACCTATGGCTTGACCAAAGTAAGTATGTCAATTCAATTTTACAAAGGTTTGATATGCAATATTGTAGACCATTATGTGTTCCTATTTTAGCTAGAACAAAGTTATCTATTTTATATTGTCTAATATACCCATTAGAGATGGAAGACACGAGCAAAGTGCCTTACTAGAATGCAATTGGAAGCTTCATGTATGCTATGGTTTGTACTAGACTAGACATTGCCCAATAGTGAGATTTCTTTCCAGATATATTTCTAATCCTAGTAGAGTTCATTGGGATGCAGTTAAAAGAGTCTTCAAATATTATTGTTATTAAGTTACTTTTACCTTCATGGGTAAATAGATGATCAATGTAAATCATGATTTTAATATGTTTGATAAATGAATGAAATATTGAAATAGGTATTATGATGTTGCTTCTTTGAAGGAGTAATTATGTTTATATTAATGAAGTACAATGGAAGAATGCATATTGCAATGTGAATACATTAATGCTTTCATTATGCAAACTACCATTGTAAATTAGCCAAGTTGGATATAGGTATAGGTTCACACCTTCGGAAGGGAGGGGAAGTATCACTTAGGAGAAGGATTTGGGATAGTAACCCTTAGTAAGCCAATACTGAGCTATCACACACACACTTCTAGTGGGTCAAGTTGAGTTGGGTTAGTCCATGAATCGGGTAAGTACCTTCGGTCATAGTTTTGGATAAATTGGGAAGATTGCTTGGTCATTTTGATTGGTTATTGTTATGGTTTTGGATTTTGTGATTGTTTCTTTGGTTGGATTGCATGTTTGAATCTTCGTATTGGGTTTGAGGTCTTCTTCATGTATATATAAATGATGATTATATATATAACATATATATGTGTGTGTGTGTGTATAAAAGATAACTCATACATAAATAATGAATGTGTGCATGCCTATGCAAGAGTAGGAATACTCATGCATGGATATATCATATGCATATATGTATTAATACATTTGGTATATATATTATCAATCGATGGAAAGATAGTTATACGTGCTTATATAAAGATATTTAAATGATATTATATATAATGTATATTAATATTATATGTATATAATAATGTATATACATATATATATATTAGTATACTTATATGTGTTTATGTATATATAAACATTTGTTATTTCAAAATATTTACATATTTATTAATTGATAATTAATATACATTCGTTAATATTGATATATATATATATATGTATGTATGTATATATATATTTGAGAAACAATATATATACATATATATTAAATATATATTTATTGATAAGTGTTAGAGGTATATTTAAGTGCATATACAAAGCACTAGCACAGATAAGATATGCTCATATATAGTGTGGGCTGTATTAAGCCCTTTGTTGTATTCTAAATAGAATGCAAATTATTTATAAGTGATAATGATATGGTGTGGGAAATATAAGAATTGTAAGAGCTTTTAAAACAAAAACTAATACCTTTACCACACATAAAGTAAAATTTGAATAGGTCAAAAGAAGACTTAAAAGGTGCGCAATGTAGAATGAAATGAAGCGCACATGGGAATAGATATAATCTATGGTTTCAAACAACAAGCTTAGCACATAAGTGGCAAAGCAAGGAGCATTACATGAAGTATTAACATACTTTGTAATAAATACAAGAAACACTAAGAGAGGAATATGGAAATGGTTGCAAGACATATTCAAATGCATTGAAGGCAATATGGAATGCATTAACAACTTTGACTTGGTGTTTGATCTAAAACACCAAACAGCATGTATGAAGTTTTTGTGGTGCCAAAGTAAGAATGATTGGATTGCTTTAGAAGTCTATTTTATAAGCTCTATCCAACAATGGAAACCAAATTGAATTGAAGAATAATTAAAGTAGAAGCTAGCATGGATGGAGTTGACCTATGTGATTATTTACCTTACATATCTGAATTGTATTCTTGTTGTGCATGAATGAAGCAACCTGTTGTAATATTTTGTTAAGTCTTAAGTTAGAAATTTTCCACCTTTTATTTACTATGTTGAGTCGAATCAAATGAGTTGAGAAGTGTCAATTCATTTACCTTGTTTCTAGCTTGTATATGTTGATTTTTTTTGTATAAATAGAGGCATTTTTTTACCTCAAAGGGACACATATCTGCATTTTTCTACTATTTTTTGAGAGATGCTCTATTCTTCCAAGTTTTATGACAGATTTTGAGACAGGTTGTGAAGGGTTTTAGTGAGAGAATTTGTGAGGGTATTTGGAAGAGTGGAAGTGATTTTTTTCCAAGATGCAAATTAATTTGAGGAGGCTACGTTTGGAATCTAGCTAGATCGATTAGGAGATTTGTACTTATAGGCATGTTGAATCTTACTCCCTTATGCTTTTTTTTACTTTGGAATGTTTCTTTGATGCTTGAATGTTCTTGAAGATTGCTTGCTTTGATGGAACCTATCTATTAGGTTAATGATTTTATATACACTACATGGGATTTATATGATGTGTTTCTATTTAGACTTTACATAATTAGTCTATACTATATGTATATTGAAATGAGAGAAATGGATTACATCAATATCTTGGGCAGAATAACTTGAATTTGTTAGCTTAAATACTAGGAAAATATTGGAAATGATAAGGGTAGAAACACAACCATAGTGATGGCTTGAAAGATGTATCATCGTTGATAGGATGTGACATCATGTGAACCAAGTTGTTAGTCTATTCTAGAATGATAATTTGATCATTGCTTTACTTGATTTTTGATTGTAACTTGTTGATGGTGTTTTCTACACAAAAAAAAATTAGACAGAATGTGATATTCTATCTCTCTTGAAAGTTAAATCTCTATCAACAAGCCTCAAGAGGTAACCGCAAGGTCTCTAATGCCAGGTCTTGACAATCCATAAACAACTCAAAGATAAATGTGAAAATGTTGGTAATCACAAAGGGACCTTACTATAAGAAAATATTGAATCTTTAGATTTATTAGATCTAGCCATATGATGATACTTCCAATCCTATATTTAACCCAAATGATAAAAGAAATAGAAAAAGAGATAAGGTTTTAAAGAGATTCATAAATTTAAAAAATACTCCTAAGATTAACAATGCAAATGACAAAAACCTAAAATGGACCAATCCTTAGAAATTGATTTCTACTTGACCCAGATGAATCTACAATCTTACAGAAATAGTGCAATCTTCTAAGGAATTAAATATTTTCAGATCATGAACATTCATTCAAAACAACTCTATTGCAATTGAAATGAATAAACATTCACAATTGAACTAAGCTCAATGAATATAAAATTCCAAGCTAACTTTGCAAAGCAACTAACAATTAGTTGGTTGCGAAAAGTATGGACCAAAGATTGCTACAACACTTCAAGTACCAAATCATAAACATTATCAACTCATCTAACATTAAACCTAACACATCTATCAAATAAACTTAGGAAATTCCAAAGATAGAATCACAAGAACCATGCCAGATAAAATTCAACATAGGAAAGACACCAAATCACAATGTCTTCACTTGCATTAAATTACCCAAAGTAGCAACAATTCCATTATTCTATTATAGCATTTTCTTGCTTGAAAACAAAACTAACTCCTAACTCTAGCTCTTGCTATGCTGCTTAATTCACTCCAAAGGAAAACTATCTAGCCCTTACAAATGAGGCATAATGCCATATTGATAGAAACCCCCCAAGATATGTCAGGCTAGTTAGGGTTTACAATAATAAAATAGCCACAAACGAGTTGGCCAAGAAGAATTCAAAATAAACAAGGTAGACATTAAATGCAAGTATTCCATCCAGGTCGACCTAGGGTCTCCAACAAAACTCAGTCCAATGCATGTGAAGGAAGACGAGAAATAATGGGAAGCACAAATTCTGATGTAGCCTTGCATTAACTGCTTCCCCCTTTATCTTTATTTTTCTCCACCTTATCATCCACCATCAAAAGTATCCTATCCAAGTCAGCTATAAGTGGTAGAGGTAAAACTTTAATTCTCTTCTGAATAGAGTTAATATTTTTTCTTGACTGTTCCATTGACTTATCCCACTCAACCTTACTGGTTTGATATTTATCAATAATTGTAATATAGGTGGCCACATCATCCAACTAATATTCAGTAACTGGATCTTCACTGACTGGAGAATATACATCTCGCCACCATTTTCTCAACTACTCTAAGCTCAAATGCTTTAGTGAAAACTTCTTTCTCCCTGTCATCACTTCAAAGAAGGAAATGCATTTATTATAGATATCGGTCAGGGTGTCTTCAATTTTCCTCCTCTGCTCATATACCTTCTTCAAAAACTTTTTCCTTATTTGCAAAGCTTTAAACCATTCCCAAGGTTTCATAGCTCTGGGGAAAGAAAGAATTCCATCAATCACCAACTTCTCTTCAGTATACTCCATGATGGTCTTGGGTTTTTGCAACAGGAGATCTACATCTTCTTTATCTTGAGCCAATACATCTTTCAACCAATTTTTTGACCTCATTGCATCTCCTCCGGTTGAAAGGATATCTTTGATAGCATTATCTCCCTTAGTTTGCACCCTGTATAACTAGTTCACTATGGCAAGAGTAGTGTTCTTCATCCTCTCAAACTCTGTTATGGTTTCTTGTGGTAGGAAACTCACAATAGAAGATGAGGAGCTAATAGATTGCAAGGGCTTCATCAAGTCTTGCAAGTACTTTTTTAATTTCTCATTCTCTTTCTTCACTTCTTGCTTAGTCTGCACTTCTTTCCTCAACCTACCCAAGATCACAACACTAGAGCCTTCATACTCTTCAATCTCTTGTTCCATGGAAGTAGACCCTAGGTTGATGGTCTATACATTGTAATCAACTCTAGTTACATCATCTATTTTCTTATCAGGAATAGGAGTAGCAATGTGGACCACCTTGTTAGTTGTTTCATCTCTCTCAATCCTAGAGATGACCCTAGATTTCTTCTTTGCTTTACCCTTTCCTATGTTTTCCAATAGCTCATCCCAATTGGGAGGGGTGTCATCCACAAAAATATGTTTTCTCTTCAACTCCTTATCTAACCAGCGTGGGATAGTAGATTTAGGTTGTACTTTAATCTGCCCAACTTCATCTTGTTGATCTTTAGGCACATCTTCGCTCAAATTCTGTTTCTCAGGGACCTCCCTAGCTCTATCTTCCTTTTCTTCATTATGCTCTTCTTCTTCATGCACCAGTGATGGAGTATTAACTAGTATTTCCTCTCTTTGAGGAGGTCTA
>VDFB02370705.1:0-15955 GCA_007258455.2 Sequoia sempervirens | reverse complement strand
ACCTTATGCCAGAAATGGTTCAGAATGGCAAAGTGGTAACCATAGACTCTGGTAAAGCGCCCGTCAACCATGATATATTCCATAACAACTCTTAAAACTTTCCTCCAAATAGATTTGATGGACTCCACATCAAAGTAGCTATTAGCAACCTTCACCATCTTCGCTTTCTCCCTATCTTTTTTGGGAAATTTAATGACTGCTTCATCAGAGAATCGTCGGTCCCGGTAGAATTTGACACCCTCAGTTGAAAGACCAGTTATCTCCGCTATTAATTCCTCACTCAGCTTAACATTCCTACCAAACAACACGATCTCTCCCTTTTTCCAGTTTTTGACAAAATAGTTCAGAATCCCCTCATCCGTACCATGAAGCTTTTCCATATAAGGGACTAAACCCCCCTTTTCAATTCTTTCCCACACTTTGGAATTCTTTTTGTGCTCCTGGAAATTGCTCGGCTCCGCCCGTTTTCTTTCTCCACCCATAATCAGCTCACTATCAATAAACACTGAACAGTTGCTCTGGGTCCCATTTAGGTATTTTCTGTCAAACACCCAGAAAGCGTGCCGCAGACCCTTCTTGAAAAAGAAAGTGACGTCGGTCCCATCAAATCTAATGAAATAGATGTACTTGATCTTTATTTGTTTCATTATGACTGAGATTGCCTTCCCTTCCATGCATTGAATCATAATAAATTAGCGCTTTCACTTCATGATGAATGAGGTCATTCTTCCTCCACGTGTTTTCCCCACCCTTTCTAACCCCTTCATTAGCAAAGAAATTCGCCACCCTATTGGCTTCTCTATAGGTGTGGGAAACTTTCACTTTATCAAATTTGCTTAATAAAGTTCTAGTGTCTTCGATCCATTTTTTAATGGTCCATGAGGGGGGGAAAGCCCAAGAATACAATTTATTATATTCAAAGAATTGCCCTCCAACCAAAGATGTTTCGTGTTGATCTTGAGGGCTAGGCTAACCGCATGAAAAGCCCCAACTGCTTCCGCGACATGATTAGTTTGAATTCCAATGTCCACAGCAAAAGCCGCAATAAAAGCCCCCGTGTTGTCCCTTAACACACACCCACTACCAGCTTTCCCAGGGTTGCCTTTAGCCGCACCATCAAAATTGGCTTTCATCTAGCCCAAAGGCGGCATAGACCAGAAAGCATTATCTCTTCCACTCACTCCAGGTTTAATTAGATTTGATCCAACTAATTTAGAATTTCATTTTTCAGCCATAGCAATATCAAAAGGGGACCAAAAAGCTTTCTCGAACATTTTTCCAGGAATTAAAGAAAAAATTTCCTTTATAGCCCTAACAATTTTAGCAAACAAGTCCCCTTCCGACATTTCTTTATCCCTAAACACTCTGTTTTTCCTTTCCTTGCAAATATTCCAAGACACAAAAGGAAGAATAAAAGACCAGAGCTTTCTCACAAAAGGATTTTTAGAAGGAGCTTTCCATTGAGTGAAAAAATCTTCGACAGAAGCAAGAAAAACCCACACCAGATCAAGAAGCCCCAACAATTTATCCCAAATATTCGACACAAAAGGACAATGCAGGAAAAGGTGATTAACAGTCTCAGCTTCATTCCTGCACATATAACACCTGTTTGGTAATTGAATTCCTATTTTTCCAAGATTGTCCAAGGTGAGAATCTTATTCTGTAGCATAATCCAATAGAAAATATTGATTTTCAGAGTCAAGTGATTAATCCAAGCCTTAGCCTAGAAGGGAGGAGGCTCCATCATACAAACCAACATAGAAGTGGCAGAGGCAACTGATAGTTAATGACATTCATCTTGCTAAGAACTCAGCCCTGCATTCAAAAACAATGCACATACAACTCAAATACCACTTCATCTAATCAGTCTTGGAAGATGGGCAATTGAAGCTGGAGAAAATTCACACAAGTGAGAATCCTACAAATATGTTCACAAAAGTGGTTACACAAAAGAAATTGATTTTTTCATCAGTTTATGTTGGCCTTCACGACCAATAATGGTGGACATAAGAAACTAGTCAGAATTGTAATCTAGCGAGAGCTGCAAGTGCAGCGGTGTCGTCTAGGATCAATCTCCAAGTGGGAGATTGTTTGGTGTGGAGCCTGATCAGTCTCCAAGTGGGAGATTGTTGGTATATGACGACTAATCATGCAAATATTGTACACTCGTAACGTATCCTTAATAACACGTCAAGGTTTTTTCCTGTTAACACATTAAAGTTTTCCCGTTGACACGTGAAAATAAAAAATGACTTTGTAAAACCTTAATTCTGGAAACTTCCAAAAAACTTGTTATAAGCAGCTGGTATGCAAGTTTCAGTGGGTGTAATTCATGAGATCGTACTCTATTTTGCACTGGATAATAAAATCATTGGGTGGCTGAGTTTCTGTGGATGTAATCCATATTAGGTGAACCACGCTAAATTTTTGTGTTAATCTTTTTTATGTTATTTTTCATTGTTATTTCTAAGCTATTTAATCTACATATAATTGTTAATGTTTATTGCTCCAATCTACATGAACCCTAACAAGTCTCGTATTGTTACTATCCATTAAAGCTTCACTCCAACAAGTTTCCTCGATTGGCTCTAGCCATCTCTCAAACATGTGATGACGAAGATAAAGAGAAATTTGATGAGAAATGAGACCCTTCCATACACAATTCGAACCCGCTCATGTATGAAACAAACCGGATGACCAAGACCCTCTGCCTCCCTCCTCTACTATTTTTGTCATGGGTTGGTTTTTATATGTTTTTTGATTTGGGATCTTATCGTGGAGGCTCCAAAAGACTTCTTCTTCCACCTGGTAACCACTCTTGTAACACGGCAGTATTGAAGGGAGTCGCCATAGTGGATGAATGACAATGGAAACATCGAGAAACTTAATTTATTACCCCACATGACTTTCGATGGATTGTTCTTGTTGGCATCCAGATCCTGACAATATTTAATGCTCGCCTCTAAATGGAATCTGTGTACAGAATGAAAAGAATTCCAAATAATGCTGAAAGAAAATTGATGTTTGTTCTTACCTTTATCACTGTAGACCGCCTCACATTTACTGCAACAATTGCTCACTCTTGGATTTTAGGTAATGGAAGAAGATGTTCTGAACTTGCAGTTGGATTCTTGTTTGTTGTCGCTTTCTGTGGGACCGAGACATTTTTTTCCTTGATTTCGAAGGGAGAAAAGGATGGAGTTAGTATCAGATTTTGGACAATATAAAAGTAATCCATTATCGTACGTACCATTTTGTTGTCTAATACATGTAATGCACAAATCCAGGAGTAAGCGCTCCCATAATGACATCATTCAATGTCTGCCATCAACTTTAAGAGTACCCAAGACTTGTGGAAAACTTTGGGTAACACCATGATCGTATGACATTGAAGTGGTCCTCTGTCAGATCTAACGTTATAACTATCCACCTATTAGCTGTAAAAAAGTACGAGAAAAAGGCTTACCCCATTAACTGCCTTTTTAACCAAGCAGACATAATGCTGAGAGTAACGTAAGTAAGCCAGACGCTTTGAACAAACAGCGGCTCTTCTTCCTCCTCTCAGTAAATTCATATCATGTTTCCATAGCAGAGTGGCCCCGACCTCGAGCAGACATAGGAATGTAAGCCAAAGCGCTACAACCATCTTGTAAACAGTTTGCAGAAAGCCTTTGGATCTCTCGTGAGTCGCTGTATGATGTTCAATGGTTGGTGGTACTTCAGGATTAGTGGCTTTGCTTGTGGAATTGAGTATTAGGGATAACATTGAGACACAATCGGATATAGTATTGTAACTAATCGAATGTGTAGTTTTTAGTCTCAATAATCCATTGAGGGAATGAAGGATATTCTTGATGAATCAATATGATTCATAATTATGTATGACTTTAATCCTTACCCCTTCAAGGATAGGAAGAGCTAGATATCTTCAATTCATAGTGATGAAAATAATAATCAATTAAGGTGATAGCTTCCCTCAAAAGCTTAAAGAAAAATGAAAAATCCATCTAAATTTGAGGTACATGATCATAGATGTGATTATTTTTAGGAAATGAATCACACCTTTAATTTAGTTCATGATTGAAATTATAGTATGAATTAGGATGAGTTTAATTTAGTAGTGTAACACTAAAAGTTGCATACCCTTATAATTTCACATTAAATATTTTGGAACAAATTTAGTCTTCACCTCGGACCCTAGCGTGTTTCTATGCTCATCTATCCCTTACCTTAACCTTTGTCTGCCCATAGTGCCAAGTTCATACCTCTTGTGGTCTCTTTTATGTAAAATCATGTTTTAGATGTGTTAACTTTGTAATTTTCTAGTATTTTCCCTTTTTTAGATCTAAAAACTTCTAGATGCTAGTGTGATGCATAAAAATCCATGTGGAATGCTAATGTTCATTGATATTTTTTATTCAATATTCATTTTTTATTATCTTACAATCTACTACCCACCCAAGTTGGAGGTAACCCCATTGGAATGAATTTTAATGGCTCTCTAGCCCCCAGGCTCACTCATTTTCCATCCCAATATCTCATTTTAAAATCCTCTCTCATTATTATTCAATCTATCAATCTTTGGCACTCTCAAGACCTTATCAATAACTTTCATCTTTCGATAACATTGTATGATATTATGAATACCACCAAAGAATATGATCTTATTGAATAAATCTAGGCTACTCAAGCTACAATCTCCCTTTGGGACCTAATATAAACTTCACTTTCTTATCACAATTCCATTTAATAGGCTTTACAAATGATATCCATTTCATCTTCCATGAAGCCCATTGATGTGGCTACTATCTCTATTGCATTTATACCAATACATTTGATATCAAAATTCTTCAATTTAAACTATTTTTCTTTTGAAGTTTAGAAACAAAATGAGCCTATTGCATGATCATTGTTGGAATGAATTCAATGAGGATTCATTGAACCCTAATTGGTAATAGTTTTCTTCTAAATTTCTATAGTCTCAACTTCCTTAATCATATTAATCATTATTTTCTATTAAAGGTTTTTGATAATGTCAACCACCATACTCTCAGAACTATCACATTGCCTATTGATCTATGTCTTATTTAATTACCTACTATAGTTCATGTCATGATGAGGATTCTTTGTTACAACCTCCATTTGGATAGGCTATAGATTCTTGTCATGGGCGTAATTTTTTCTATTCTACATTGATCTATTAAACTCAATCATAATGGTAAAACATTCATAATAAAATTTGATCCCAACCTCTTCCAATACTATCAAAAGGCTAAATCAAGTAATGAAAAACTTTTTTCATCTTATTCTATTCATAATCTCATACCTTCTTCTTCACCAAATCCTTGTAAACCATAATCACCCTCTATTGATGATTTGTGCCTTCTTCCACTTCTAATATAATACTTATTGATCATTAGAACTCCTTATACTTCACCCATTCTTACTTTGGTTCTCCTCATTTTGACATGATCCCTCTATAAAACATGTACCCACATTCTCACAATATTCCTTCTTTTGTCAATTATGCTACTACTCCAACATGTGGCTATACATCTCATTTCAACAAGGATAGTGATGTGGATACTTCTTCTCTTTTTAACTTAAAGACACATTATGGGTCTATATTCAAAATTATTTCTAAACATGCACATACATTGGAAAGGTCTTGGGTGCATGAAACAAGGAGTTAAGGTCCTTATAGAACCTACACCACATCTTTCTACTATGGGTTTAGGTTATTGACATTCTCTATTTGCATCCGCTCTTCCATTGGCTAATTTATCTATGAATTCTTCTTTTCAAGGATTACACCTTTCTCCACATCAAAAAGGGATAATTACTCCTCCATATAATTCTTGTAAACCTATTCAAACAATTCAACCTTCATCTCTTCCACATAAATAATAACATATCTTGCCTATGCTTCTAGAGTCTTGCTTGATCACTCCTCCTGCTCTCAACACAAGAAATTTCCTAAATACATCTAATCAAAACTTTATTCTTGATCAGGTCATCAAGTTCTCGTTCATTCCACCAATTCATGTCAAGTCTTGCAATATAAATCCAACACCTTGATATAGGTCCCATTATTATTCCTTTCTACAATGCACCTCTCTCTTCTTTACATCATATATGACATTGAGGTTCACCTCTATCTAGTTCATTCTACAATATAAATATTATTTGTATTCCTTTATATGCTACCTCCATCATGACATTGATATCACATATATCATAATATTCAAGAAACATCTATATCATATTATTGACAATATTTTATTATGGAATTGAGATCACCTTTATCATCACATTGATATTACTTCTACCATTATGATCAATAGGGCATGATATTTCAATCCTACCTCTATATTTATCTCTTATATTTTCTCATGAGGCATTTAGAACTCTCTTCATACATTTTGTTATTACCTATTATGTGGCACATGTAGCTTTATTTCTTTGTTTTTTTTCATTCATGGTGGTACAATTCCAAGTACAACAGTATTCTCCTCTCTTCAGTAATAGCACAATCTTCTTCATCATTATTTTTATCACCTATATTTAAGGGAGCATACATCCTTCCTAAGGATCCTCTCTCTTCTTTCTTCACCTTAATATTACTTTAAAATACTCACACACGTGCACATACACATACAAACATTTTAAGGTTGGGAATACATTCTAAACGCATTTTCACCTACACATATGCACATAAATACATTATTAGCTCACTCTCCCTACAATGTTAGTAGCATATGAGCCACCTAACAACATGAAGTTTTCTAGCCTATACAACTTCATATGGCCTACATTTTTGTACCATGTGAGTCACTTAACAATAGATTTTATTAGCTCATGCACTTCACATGGCCTACATTTTAGTAGCATATGAATCACATAAAAATATCCTTTGCTAGTGTGTGCACTTCATATGGCCTTCCTTTTCATACCTCTCATGGTCATCCTACAACCCATCTTGCTAGTGCTTGTGATCTATGAAGGTTGACCTTTCTCACTTCAACATCCCTCTATGGAACATGGATTTCCATTCTAATGATATAATTTATCCTTCTTTTTTCAATTATATACTTCTACTCCAAAATGTGGCTATATATCTCATTTCAACCAAGCTAGTGATGTAGATCCTCTTCTCATCTAACATGGACTTGATATTATGGGCCTAGATTCAAATTTTTTTCTAAACATGGATATGATGGAAATGGTAGATTGGGTGCATGGAACAAAGATTTAAGGTCCTTGTGGAACCTATGATGTACCTTTTTACTATGGGTTTAGGTTACTAGCTTTTTCCTCTATCTGCATCCCCTCATATATTGGCTAGTTTCTTTATGACTTATTTTTCAAGAATTACACCTTTTCCACATTATAAAGGAATAATTACTCCATTTAATTCTTCTAAACCCACTCAAATCATTCAATCTTCTTCTCTTCTACCTAGAAAATGACATATTTTCTATGTTCCCACAACATTTCTTTATCACTCTTCTTCCTCTCAAATGAAAGAAAATTTCTAAACACATCTGATTAATAATTTATTTTTATGCATTTCAGACACTTCTTATATATTAAACCTATTAATTTCAAGCCTTGATATAAAATTTAACACCTTTTTAATATAGGTTCCATCACCATTCCTTTTACTAATGTACATAATTTATCTTCTTTACCTGATATGCAACAATGAGGTTCACCTCTATTTTTTTCATTCTAAAACTATAAATATTATTCTTCTTCATTTATATACCACATATATTATGGCATTGAGATCATGTTTATCACAATATGAGAACCATCTATATCATATTATGTGCACGTCATATAGCCTAATTTTTGGTAGCACATGTGAGTCATTTAACAACATAATTTTCTATCCCATGTGCTTTAGATGAACATGGCCTAAGTTTTAGTAGCATATGAGTCACATAGTAATGGTTCTTTCTATTCTATGCACTTAATATGCCCCACATTTTCATACCTCTCATGGCCATCATACAACCTAATTTGCTAGTGCATATGATACATGAATCACACATTCTTTTTTGTACTACTTGCTTCCCTTTATTTATGTGTGTATTATTTTATTCTCTCTCTAAAGTAATCAATCAAATAATTACATTGTTCTATGCATATAAGGATTCCTTTATTATTTGACTCTCTTAAGTACTTTATTTACATTTTGGGGAGAATGCAAATAATTGAGACAACTTCCACATCTAGGTCTCTTTCATGTTGACCACAAATTTTATTTGTTTATTTTATATGTTCCTTTCTCTTTTGTGCTTGTGTTGTTTACATTTCTTTACATGTGTTTGTGATGTTCTAACATAGTTTTTTTTAGGTTTATTCTTTCTAATACTATTATTTTATTTTTTTTGTTTTCTAACATATGTTTTTTGTAATTTCTTAGCTTGGGAGAATACTTCCTCATTTGAAGAATCTTCTACATCCTCAATATCTTTTTTGGGTGTTTTATAATGTTATTTAATTTTTTTATTTTATTTATGTACTTTATATCATATTATATCACTTAGTTTCATAAGCCTACTAAAGTAGGGGTAAAATGTAGCATAAAAAAATACACACCTTTGCAATTTCATATTATATTTTGGACTCACTTTGGTTTCTACCCCCATATCACATTTCTGGGCTCATTTATCCCTTGTCTTAGCCTGTTTTTGCCCATGGTGTCAAGATATTGCCTCTTATAGTCTCATTTATATAAAATCACATTTCATATGTGTTAACATTATAAGTTTCTAGTGTTTGGCATTTTCAAGAGTTGAAATTATTTGGATTCTAGCACAATATATAGACATCTATGTGATGTGCTAACATCCCATCACAAATTTTAATTTAATAGCTATTTTTTTAGTGTTTTACCACCTCCTACTTGCCTTGGTTAGTGGTAATTTCTTGGAATGAATCTAAATAGCTCTCTAGCCCTTGGAATCAATCATTTTTCCTACTGTTATCACATTTTGAACTATCTATCATTCTTATTTAATATATATCAATCTTTGGAAATCTCAAGCTCTCTACTAGTAATTTCCTAGATTTCTATAACATTGTATGCTATTGTGAATCTCATGTGATCACTCTAGCATGGTTCTAGCACTCTCCTTGAAGATTTTTTTTGTAGTATTCTAATCTCTCTTATTATCTATAAGCTCTTGAAGTGAAATTATTTTCTCTTATTATATTGTTACCTTCCTATTTATCTTCTTCATTGTTTTTAAATTTATAGTGTCAAAAAAAAGTAATAATTTTTCACACTTGATTCGGATAATTGACATAAAATAGACTTAACTGCATCTTGGAGTTGTGTTGTAATGTGTTGTACCCATTCAAATAATTCAAGGCCTTTATTTGACTAAAACATGCCTTAATTGGTCTTTGCAAAGGTGTTGTGAAGTGTTGTAACACACTTCCACACTTTTATAAGATTTATTTACTTAATTAAGCTTAATGTGCCCCTTCTTAGTAAATGTATTTCAAGTTATACCTTATTTAAGTGTTGTAAAGTGTTTTAAAGCACTTTCTCATTTATCTAGGGTGTTCTTAATTAATTATGGTTAATTGGAGCCAATTAACCCCTTAAATTCAAATTTAAGCCTTAATTATGACACCTCCTGAAGATCTATCTCGACACCCATGATTTAAATAATATAACATTTAATTGGGAAAATTTAGGTCTTGGAAAATGATGCCAAGACCCATTCGCCCTAGGTGGTGAATGGGTCCTCCCTGAATAGGACCCCCTTTATCAGTTGATCTAAAATTGGCCTTTATTGCTCTTTTCATCTCTTGAGGTTAGGTTCTGGAAAACTGAGCTAGGACCTGTAGACACATAAAATTGTCCTAGGCTTGCAACTCTTAGATTATTCAACATTGCCCCTTTCATTCTTAATAATTAAATAATTTTTAATTATTTAATTATTTTCTAAAGTCATAATACTTCTATTAATTAAATAATTTTAATTATTTAATTAATTCATTTCTATCTTTATTCCTCCTTGATTAATTAAATAAATTTTATTTATTTAATTACGTCACTAATTAAGTCCCCTTCTTTCTAAAATTAAATAAATTCTTATTTATTTAATTTTTGTCCACTATCCACTATAATTAAATAATTATTTTAATTATTTAATTATTCATTAGCCTCTTCTCTCATAAATTAAATAAATTTTGGTCCACTCTCTTGAATTTTGAATTGATTCATTATTTAATTCAAAATGATTCCTTTTGTCACATTCCTCTATAATTAAATAATATCTTTATTATTTAATTATTCATTGGCCACCTAAATTAAATAATTTTTTATTATTTAATTTCTCCTATCACTTCTTTTTCCGTGCCAATCTTATCTTCTACATCAAATCTTATCTCTTGACATCTCATTTAATTTCAGCCCTTGATTGAATTATTTTATAATTCAATCTTAGCCATTTATTTCTTGTCATTGCCCTAATTTTGACCTAACCCTAGTCCATACTACAACTTTCAATTTTGGCCATTGATTTAGACATCTTATTGACATTCAATCTCAACCGTCAATCCAAATCAGACATTTCCTATAAATAAACTCTCATAAGCCATTTGGGGGTTGATTCTTCAAGTATCCTTATGCTGTCAAAATCATTCTTCAGTCTTTCATCCATTTCTATCTATTGTCATTCATCTATCATCCCCATGTCAATGTTATGCTATTGAATTGAGCAACCAACATTCCTCCAACAATCAACCTTCAAAATCTTGCTTTCTCATGCAGGTGGAGAAGAGCCATGGAGGTCAATCAAGTCTAGTTTGAAAATTGGTTTGCATTTCCTTTGTTTATTTGCATTTTCATTCTAGTTTGTGCTTCATGGTGCTTGATAGGGTTTAGTTAATTTGTTGTTTTCAACATTTTAAATCTGAATTTTTCCCTATTTACATTGGTGAACCTGACATATTTTAACACATTTTGAGAAATCTTGGAGTTGGATCTTTTTATTGCAGGTTTTGTTAGCTTTTTGTTGCAGGTTTGGCATCATTTTTGGACAAAACCCTAGTTTCCAAAGATTCGACTATAACTTTCAAATGGATGCGTATTTTTTCACAATTTTGTTTTTACAGATTGGAGACAACATCTAGAACTTCCATTCCAAAAATCATATTTTTTAGGGCTGGTTTGAATTTTTTATAATTTTTTTTCTATTTTTCATAGAAAATTGATTTTGAGCGCAAATTATCACATTTTTTGGATATTTTTATATTTCGGGAAAGATCTCTAAATTTTAATTGGGGCCTGTTCTTTATCTTTCAAATTTGGACGCACAATTATTAGTCAAACAATAGATCTTTTAAAATTAGGGTTTCACACATATTTACCTATATCTCACAAATGGTTGCAGATATGATCACAAATTTGTTTTTACAGATTTGGAATGATAGAATACGACTTCAGTCAAAAAATCAAAATTTTTGGAGCTGTTTTGTATTTTTTATAATTTTCTTATGATTTTTCATAAAAAAATAATATTGGGCGTAAAATAGGGAATTTTTCTAACTTCTTTACATTTATGGAAAGCTCTCTAAAAAATAATATCAGTCTCTTCTTTGATTTTGTATTTTTCAGATCAATAATGTCTTCAAATAATTGAATCTAATTCGGCTATGTTAAAAATATGTATCTGAAATTGCAATTTTCTAATGAGTTTATTTTTTTTTTCATGGCTGCATTATGATATTATTTTTTTTTATTTTGTAGGTGATCATAAGGAATTTTAGTGGAAAAAATATCATTCTTACACAAAAAATTGGAAAACGAATAATCAGGTGCACATATTCCATCTTCCATTTCTTAATCTTGTTTGTCACACATTTGGATTTGGGCTCTTAAAAGTGAATTTTGTCTTCAATCACATATCAAAATTGGGTCTAAAATTAACCATTGTCTTCCTACACATTTGAATTGGGGTTAAAAATAACAAGTGCTTCTATTGTTTGCATACAAACATTTCATTTCTAAGGGAAATTAATCATTGCGAGTGTGAATCAAGTGTGTGTGTCCTCCAAAACACCTCACTTGGTTTGCTTTTGTCATACCCTTTTTAGGAGGCCTGCTTGGAGCACACACCCCTCCAAGGGACGACCTCAATCGAGTGTGAATCTAAAGACACGCTCATTTGGGAGTTGAAATCTTGTCACTCTAAGCTAAGCCCCAAAGAACTTTATACCTTTGGGAAGTGAAGGTGAAGGGTGGGTTACCCCTTTCTCCCGGCTTATTGGCAAGATTTTTCTCTCAAAATTCTTCCTTAGTCAACCTTGTGCAATCTAGCTTGAGACCTAATTGGCCATACCCCACTTGACTAGTCATAGGGCTTGTTGTTGTGTATTCAAGTGTTTGCTTAATCATAACATCTAATCTTGGAAGACAAACTTATCATTGTGCTTGGTGTGTGTGTTTATGCATTTACATGTGAGATCTTGTGTTTGATATTGCCCAAGTCAAACTTCCAATAAAATTTTGCCACATCATCCAAATCATACAATCTCGTCATTCCACATCATCATTTCTTTCATCCAATCAACATCATTTTACACCATGACAACATTTGAAGACATAGCACTAGAGCTTATTCACATGCTTCATAAAGCTCAAACAAATCAAACACCTTTAGACCAACAAATCATTCAAAGCGCCCATAACATTATCCAAAAACTTCAAACCAACCAATCACCACAAATGCAACAACTCATAGCACAAATCTAATACCTCATGGCCAATTGTCAAGTCCAACAAACACATTATCAAGTCCAAACACCACATCAACACATTTCACATCAACCCTATGTGTCACTTACAACATCATATCAACCTCATCCATCCACATATCATGTTACCCCTTCGTCAACCTATCACAACTCTTCTAATTTCAACCCTTATCCACATCAATCAACCTTTCAACAGTCATTGTCCTATTCCACCCCTTCATCATCATCACAACAACAAATCATATCACAAGTCCAAACACCATTCCAACCGCAAGACATTCAACCACAATCCTATGTGTCACCTTCATCATCATTCCCACAAAACCCATTTATCTTCCATGTCAATGCCACATCGACATGTCCACCCATATCACAACAACAACGTAGCTTCCCAAGTCCACCTTGGCAACAACATCAAGAGCCTTTAAGTCTTAATGCCACATTTGACAAGGGGAACACCAATCTAGTCCATGCACCCTTACCACCATCCAATCAAATGAATATCCCTAATCCACCATGTCCTAGTCCTAATCCATTGGCCTCTCCACCTTCTCACCCATCAAACTCTTCATTACCCCCACCATCATCTAATCCTTCATCAAATCAATGCCTTACATTTAGATATTTAAAACATAAATTGATGGCATTATCTAAATCCACCAATCCACATACAAAGGATGTGACCCAAGGGCTACAAGAAAGGAATCAATTGCCACCATGTCATTTAACTCATATACTTGAACATACAAAAGAGTCCTCAAACATCATGCCAAGTCCTTCAAGTCAATCATGTCATCCTCAACCCCTTGGGCCAAGTCAAGAGTCTCCCCTCATAAGTCCAAGTCAACCTCCATCATGCTTCTATGTTGTTGACCATCTAGAACATGTCAAGTCTCTCCAAGAGTCATCCCCTTCTACTTCCATTCAAGCAACCCAAGATGTATGTCAAGAGCCTAATCCTAAGCATGTGGAAACATCAAGCCCTAGTCCTAATCAAGATCAAATCATTGTCATCCAACCTGTCCATAATCTATATCACTTTTATGATCAAGATGATATCCATAATGATGAAGAGCCTATCCATGAGCAAGATATTCCAAATTCACCTCAACCTAGCACCATCCATGACCTTCAAACATCCACTTCCCTTGATGAGACACTTGCCTCCCAAGCTAGTATAGAAGATTAAACAAATACCTTGGATCTAAGTGAACACAATGCTAATCAAGATCCTAATGATCCCCCATCACCCATTATCGACCCCATTGCAAGTCCTCCATCATATCCACTTGGTCTTTCCAATAAGGAACTCGTGTCTAGTGTTCCACCTACACCTAGTCCCATTGTCCATTGCATACCCCAAGGAAACTAGTCTCAAGATGTTGGTATTTCCTCCATGCATCCTAAGTCCACCACCTTCCATCATAAAACCTATCATATGCCTAAAGAATATGTTGCCATTCCACCACCGTCATCCTACAAATGTCAAAAGCATGTGACCATACACCTTCATCCATCCAGTTTACCACCATTACTTCCAACTCCTAATACCCCTCCATCCACTTTGCCACCATTACTTCCAACACCTAATATTCCAATCTTTCATAAATACCCTAAATATCCTAGTCATGACCAAAAAATGCACACATTGTGTAAACATAAAGCTTCCACTCAATCCATCCACCCCATGGGATTCAAAAATAAAAATTTGGATGCCTCTATTTATAAAGTCAAAAATTCTAAAGGTCTTAATTCCTTAGAATACAATTTCAAAAAGTCAAAACCAAGTACATCTAAAAAGATATATAAGCCCATACCTACAAAAGCAAAGTCTAAAAATAAAATGGTTTGGGTACCTAAGCAAAAATAAATCAAGTCAAATGAGGCATCCACGTCACAAAAATCCCAACCATCCTCTCCCATCCAAAATGCACATTCCATTCAAAAATATCAAAGTCCTAAAACCCACAAGACAAATAAAATTCATAAAAATACTAAGTCTATGTGGGTGCCTAAAGCCTTTCATCACCCATCTCCTAAGCAAACATCTCCATTGCTTCCTACACCTCGTCCACATCAAAAGCTTCAACTTTTATCACAATGTGTGCAACCATTGATCATGGTTCCCTTCCATTTCACAACAAGCCCTTATACCTCTATCTTTCCATCTCCCATCCACTATCCCACATATCTCCCCTATCATATCCCTATGGTCCATGCTTTTGGCTAAGCCTCCCCATTCATCTTTTGCATAAGTCCTACATAATCCATTATTTTCCTCCATAATACACATCATAATCCATCATTTACCTACTCCATCTCCCTTTCATGTCATCCCTTACCAACATCTATGAGCATAATGACATTTGACATAGTCCATGCAATGACATCCATCTCTAGTGGGACTATCACCTTTCATGGAACTAGACACTTCAATCCCTCTTATCCATATTCCCCTTCTATCCAAAAAGTCAAAAGGAAAAAGGAAAAAGAAAAAAGTAAAGAGAAATCCTTTCGTCCAACGGTGAAAACCTGGTAAACAGGCGCCTTGGATAAGTACCATGATGAAAACCTGGAAAATAGGCATCATGTGTAGTTTGATCTTCTATGTCACTTACACTTGGGGGCACAATGTCCTATCTATCCAACCTATCATTTTCATGTCATATCATTTCCATCCTGCCTACCATCTTAGCCATCATACCTCCCTATCATATTGGGCCCACTTATCCACCCTTCTTCTTTTGATCTTGATGAATACATAGGGTAAAAATGTTGTAACATGTTTTGGGTATCTCTTGACATACCTCATCCTATCTAAACCAATCATATCATTATCCTATTGTCATCAGCTTTGTCATGAAAAATCCTAAGTATTGTACCTAGAATGGAGCATGCTATTCCTATGCGACATAGTCTTTGGAGATCACATCCTTGCTCTCTTATGATGCATACATCCTTTCCATTTCATCCATTAATCCCATCTATCTCCTTGCACCTAGACTTGGTTTTCCCTTGTCATTGGTATCTAGCACAAAGGCTGCCCAAATTTTCATCCATTGACACCTCAAAATATTTTCAAAAATCCAAAAAAATCATAAAATGTCAAAATTTCCCAAAAAAAAAAATCATAAAATGTCAAAAAGCCAAAAAAAAAATCATAAAATGTCAAAA